>JBBBWG010027046.1:20117-66441 GCA_037176905.1 Azolla pinnata | reverse complement strand
CCCGCACGTCGGCCCGCGGCCTCGTGGTGCGCTGGGCGCCGCAGCCGCGCGTCCTCGCGCACCGCGCCGTCGACGCCTTCCTCACGCACTGCGGCTGGAACTCGACGCTGGACGCCCTCCACGCGGGCGTGCCGATGCTGTGCTTGCCGCTGTTCGCGGACCAGCATCTCAACGCGCTCCTGATCGACGACGTGTGGAAGCTCGGCGCGAGCCTGCGCCGCCGGGCGCCCGACGGGGGGCGCGACTCCCCCCCGATCCGCGCCGCCGATGTCGAGAGCAGCATCGCGCGCCTCATGGCGAGCCCCGGCGGCGCCGGCGACGGCTTTCGGGAGCGCGCCTCGAGCTGGAAGCTGAGCGCCCGCCGCGCGCTGCAGCCCGGCGGCTCGTCCCGCCTCGCTCTCGACAGCATCGTCTCCGACCTTTTCCGGCACGCGTGTGAAAACGGCCCACGCGTGTGAAACTTTAGCGTGTGAAACTTTAGCGTGTGAAACTTTGGCTTTGCGGATATGTATGGAGGGAGAGATTGATCATGAACCGGGTCTCTCGAAAACGAAAGACTTAACACAAATATTCTCGACAAAGGGCGGTTTATATATTAGGAAAGCGCGTCGAGATATGATGCAGAGCCGACCGAGCTTTGCGCAAAGACGCTCTATATCCGACGGTCGCGGCTGCGCTGCCGAGAATTTACGTACATCGTTTTTTTTCCACCCTTCACCGTGCAAGGTACGATCAGCGAGGAGTGAAGAATTGTGTGTGTGTGTGTACATGATTCGAGTCGGAGCGGGTTTTTCTTGTTTTTTACTGCCTGCCGAGGCTTTGTGCCGATGCCTGCACTCTGCGTCCTCGTCTGTCTGTTGTTGGATCGAAGCTCCAAAGTCCACAGACATGGTGGTAAAAAAGAAGCATCAATGATCGATCCCATTCACACCCATGCACCCGATCCAAGAAGGAAGAAGAAGATGATGATGATGATGATAATGATGAGACCCATGGATGGGTGGATCGATCGGATCGCATCACCCCGCCTTGCCTTGCAAAAAAGAGCCAGAAGGCATCGATCGGGTGATGTACGAAATCGATCATTCAGGTTCAAGGTTTTAGGTAGGGGTTTAGGGTCCGAATTCGTGGGCGCGCTTTGGCCTCGATCGATCGGGCAATTCGAGAACAACATCAATGCCTCACGAGGACAGCAAAGAAAGAATAAGAAAGAAAAAAATCAAAGCTCACGAAGAAGGACCGAAATGAATGAACAAGGGCTCTGAGGGCCATGGTATAAGGGCAAGGAAACAAACGACGACAGACGATACAACATGGTATGGCGGGAGATGAATACAGCTCAACAAAGTCAAGTCAAAGTCAAAGTCAAGGCCAGAGCCAAAGCCGAAGTCAAGCTAGGGTTCGGGTTGCGACGCCACGAGCTCCGTGCTATAGTGTTGATGCTCTAGTGCATTACTCGCCGACACCTCCGCACGGGTCCCTCGGTTTCACATTGTCGATCGTGGTCGGGGGTGCTGGCTGGCTTTTTTCGGCCCAAAGTCGAGGTCAAGCGAAAACTCGAGCCAATGTTCCTTAAGAGTTCCGCATTCATCGTTGATGAAAAATGGCCGGGGATTTCGGTTAGTTGATGCTGCCTCGATCAAGGCCAAGCCGAGTCGAGTCAAGTCAAGTCAAGGGGCCAGTCAATTTAAGTCAAGCAAGAGTCAAGCAGGCACGATACTGTCGCCGAGGAGGTCGCGGAGCTTGGCGCGGCCGCCGGCCTTCTTCGGCGGTTTCACACCAGCGCCGGCCGCCGCGGGATCGGCGGCCGGTCCCCCGGGCAGGAGGTCGGCGGGGCCGAGCGCGAGGATTTCGGCCACTTCGTGGGCGCTCCAGCCGGCGGCGCGCAGGGAAGAGAAGACGGCGCTCGCGTTCCCGGCCACCGCGTCCCGCATCTCGGCTCGGGTCATCATCAGCTGAAGGTGGGCAGCATCGGATCGGCGCGGGGCGGGATCGGCGGCCATCATGTCGTCGATCTCCTCGTCCTTCCAGCCGCCGCTGCGGAGCACGCGCTCCACGCCCTTGAGGTAGCTCTCGAGCAAGGCCCTCGTCAACGGCGCATGCTTCCTAGGGTTAGGGTTAGGGTTAGGGTTAGGGTTAGGGTTAGGGTTAGGGCTAGGGTTGTTCCGATTGCCCGAAGGCCGAGCATAGGTGTTGGCGCGGACGAGGTCGCTCCAGAAGGGGATGTGGCGCGGCGCCTTGGCCGCCCAACACGGGCTCGCGATCTCCTCCGCGCACGTCCCCGCCCTCGCCCTCGTACCCGAGAGCCCGAGACTCCGGAGATGAGGATCATAGCCCTGAGAATCATAGCCCTGAGGATCATAGCCCTGAGGATCATCGTAGCCCGACGACGCAGACACGTGGCGAGGATTGCGATGGTGATTACGATCCTGATCATGCCAATGGTCCATCGCCCGCGGACGACATTGGGCCGAAGACGGGGACGACGATGCGCTTTGCCTTCCGTTTGCGACCGCGGTCGCCGCGGCCGTCGATCTTCTTCTTCCCATCGTTCGCTCGTCCCTGGAATCCGCCGTCGCCCCGCGCCCGTCCACGGCCCATTCCCAGAGGCCTTGGCCGTGGCTCGCCTCGCTCCTGCGCCCGCCCACGATCGTCTCCCCGTGCGGATTCGCCGCCTTCGGGTGCCACCATCGATGCCCTTGACCTTGACCTTGACCAAAGCCTTGACCTTGGCCTTTGATGCTTCCTTCACCAAAGCCTTTACCTTGACCTTGGCCTTGACCAAAGCCTTGGCCTTGACCTTGACCAAAGCCTTGGCCTTGACCTTGACCAAAGCCTTGCCCTCCTTGAGCTTGACCAAAGCCTTTCCCTTCACCAAATCCTTTCCCTTGACCAAATCCTTTGCCTTGACCAAAGCCTTTCCCTTGGCCTTGACCAAAGCCTTGACCTTGGCCTTGACCAATGCCTTGACCTTGACCTTGACCAAAGCCATGCCCATCTTGACCTTGACCAAAGCCTTTCCCTTGGCCTTGACCAAAGCCTTGCCCTTGACCACCGCCTTCACCTTGACCTTGACCTTGACCTTGACCCTCTGCATCATCTGCATCAGCCTCGCCTCCATGGAAGAAGCGGCAAGCTCGCTGCTCGCCATGTCTGTGCAGGCCGAAGAGCTCCTCATCGCCGCCGCCATCGCCATCGCCGCCGCCATCGCCTCCGCCGCCATAGCTCGCCATGGCCGAGCAACCCATGGCGGTTCTGCAGATCTGCCTGCTGCACGCCGCTGCAAACACCTCCCGCCCGAAGAAGTCCGCCAGATCATAGCCGCAGTAGAGCACCTCCTTCTCCGACACCGCGAGCACGGGGTTCCCCACCACGTTCGGGGAGCACGGGATGTAGCACTGCGCGTAGATGGGGACCAGTCTCGGCGCCTGATTCGGCAGCGCCTTCGCGGCTCCGTCCTCCTGCGCCATGCCACCGTTAGGGTTTGCAGGCTTGAGCTGCTCCCACCGGAAGGGGAGGTTCACCATGTCGATCAGGGCTGGGTCAGCGGGGAGCCTCCAGTTGGGGAAGCCATGGCCCACCGGCAGGCCTTCCTGCAGGATGGAGCGCAAATCAGGAGGGAAGCTGAAGCCGAACAGGGAGGCGACGTGGTCGAGCTCCGCATCAGACAGGCCCTTGGAGATGGGGACATGGCATCGCCGGAGATGGTGGATCACATCGCGGGCATAGGCAGCGTAGGAGAAGCAGACCCTCCTGTTCTGGTTAGGGTTAGGGTTAGGGTTAGGGTTAGGGTTAGGGTTAGGGCTGGATCTAGGGCCAGGGCTAGGGTTAGGGTTAGGGTTAGGGTTAGGGTTAGGGTTAGGGTTAGGGTTATTCACCTGCACCATGCCTTGGATCTTCACCTGCTCTTGGCCCTCTGCATTCTCTCTCACAGTGCACATGGCCTCAAAAACCCTAAACCCTAACAGTGGCCTCCTTCCAACCCGGAAACCCTAATGTGCCATAGCCAAAATTCCGTTCATCTCTGCAGGGCCTGTTTTTGCAGACACAAGAAGAAACACAGGAGACAAAATGCACAAATAAACAGGGGGGATTAGCCGCTAATCACCCTCTAATCACTCCTCAGAAGAAGCGGATTAGCAGTGTCCGTAGATATATATATATACACTCTGTTCTACTCACAGGGAGATTAGGGACTAATCACCCCCTCTAATCAGCCTCTGATGCTTGCTGCTAAACTAATCATGCACCTAATTAGCAAAACCAAAAACAGGCGGGATTAGGAACTAATCCCCCTCTTGCCAACAGGGGTGATTAGGGATGAATCACCCTCTTGCCAACAGGGGGGATTAGGGATTAATCACCCTCTTGCCAACAGGGGGGGATTAGGAATTAATCACCCTCTTGCCAACAGGGGGGATTAGGAATTAACCACCCTCTTGCCAACAGGGGAGATTAGGAGTTAATCACCCTCTTGCCAACAGGGGGGATTAGGAATTAATCACCCTCTTGCCAACAGGGGGGATTAGGAATTAACCACCCTCTTGCCAACAGGGGAGATTAGGAGTTAATCACCCTCTTGCCAACAGGGGGGCATTAAAAGCCTACCCCGAACAGATGAACCACCCCGCCTCCCTTGCGTAATTAGTAGGAGATTAGTAGCTACACACTTCCTAATCATGCTTAGCGTAGAGACAAGGCAACCCTAATCCTAGCAGCAGAATAAGCTAGCCCCTCTGCTAATAATAAAATACCACTAATACATGGATTTGCAGAAAAGCAACAAAAACACAAAAAAAAGCACAAAGCAAAACATCAGAAGAAAATTTTCCCCTCTCAGATAAGTATTATATATGTGATTGAAAATCCTTTTTTTTGTCCTTTTGAAAATTAGGCGAATAAATGAGCAACTCTGTGAACGTTGCCTCCTCCTGTGTCAATTAAATGCCACCATTAATTGCATTAAGCAAAAATTGAAAAAATTGTTCTTTGTTTTTAATATCACAAATCAAAGCAGAAAACAGAGAACGAAGAAATATCATCCGCAATAATAATTGGAAATTAAAGGAATTAAAATCTGCCCGCCCCAAGTGTGTCAAAATTTAAAATAAAACAAATAAACACGCCAAAATAAGAAAACACAAAAGCAAAACCCAAAAAAAAACCTACAACAAAAGCAGGGAAAACAAAAAAACCAGCTCATTGGATTCAAATCCTATTGTTTTGTTTATGGGAGCAATTTTAATTTGCTTCCTTGAAGTGAATATAAGGAAACACAAAAAACAAATTGTGCTGCTTTTTTTTTTGTTTTTTTTTGGAGTTAGAAATGCAGAAAATTGGCCCCCTTCTAATAATTCCCCAAAATTGCCCTTCAATTCTAGTAATCTCATCAAATGCCCCTAGGAGCTATCTCTTCAATCACTGGATTTCAATTCTATTGTTTAAGGAAACAAAAAACAAATTGTGCTGCTTTGAGGAAGAAATGCAAGAAAATGGTAATCTCATCAAATGCCCCTAGGAGCTATCCCTTTAATCCTAATAATCTCAAAAAATGGCCCTCAATTCTAGTTGGGTAAGGTCTCAAACACGGGTATTTTCTGAATAAAATACGTATTTTTCATGTATTTAACTTGTCATTTTTTAAGCTAAATTCATCAATATAACAAAAGTTACTTTAACTAGGGTTACTGTTTTGTCTCCAAAGCGATTATTAATCATTTTGTAGACCCAACTTTAAAATTAGCTTGGCTGTAATCTTAGATTTTACGAATTTGCAAACGCCAAGAACTGGAATTAACAAAAATTTCGAGTGGTACGTAGGTCTGATTAATCATGATTATGTATAATCATTTAACCCGTATTGGACACATTTAACAACTGTATGCATATGCTCAAATCTGCATTCTAAATATTTTTTCATAAGCTTTTTCATTTAACTGATTTGGAAATACGTAGCACACGTATTGTATGTGTACCGTATGCGAAGCCGCAACAACATTGTCGGTGAAACACTAGCGTTCTTTGCTCCCAGTACGTCTTCTTGTTTGTAGCTAGCCTCTCTCGATCAGCCGATGGTGCTTGCTTGCTTGATTGATTGCTTGCTCCCAACGTAATTGGATGCGGAGGATCGACGTAATCTGCTTCTCTGATTAATTAGGCTCATTCCAATTCACAATCACGCCAGGTTGAATCGCCAACTACCTCTTTTAACTTGCCGTTATGGATCAACCATCCGAAAGCTTACGTTTAACGACAAAGAGCCTTGCGTTTGGGGGAAATATGTTGCGGCCTGATTCGAGCACGGTTTGTCTGGCCGAGTTACCCGTTTGCTAAGACTCCCAGTTGCACAGCTCGCTGCGCCCCACATGGCCATCACATGCACCCCCAAAACACGCCACTTCTCGAAACCGGTCAGTTTCCCCTTTGTACAGACGTCTCGAGCTTAGCTTGAGAGAAGGCATTCAAGGTGATGGCATCCATCTTTCTCTTTGTCCCACTGCGCTCTTTGAAGCGTAATCAAAAGCTGCCCCTTTTGATTGTGGCATCATCTTCTGACTGACAGCGGCTAAGGTTGAAGCCCCCTTTCCAGTACAAGCGATGCGCGAATGAGTTACTATGAACATCATCAGACTTCTCTGATTCTAGCCTTTACTGTGAGCATGGCCCCACACATCTATCGTGTATTGTTTCCTACACATGTTGAGCTTGTCTCTTAACCTTTACCTCTCTTTTCTAAGCTCAAGTATATGTCCTTTGATGTCTAAGTGTGTTCCACCGAGCTCGCCACCTATGTTTTCTGGTTTATAGTTGGATCGGTTCAAGTCATGGATTGTAATATTTCGAATTCGTTAAAAATGTCAAATGCGAATATGCAAACGATAAACGAATGCGAATGTTACACATATAATGTTTTAACTTTTTAGATTACTGTTGATAATAAAAAGCCGATAAAATGTTTCTTTTGAACATTGGACTCAGGTTTGAATCCCACTCACTCTCTATGATAGCTTCATATTTTAATTTTATTTTAATTTTATTTATTGTTTATTATTTTTTAATAGTTTATTTTATGAAACAAAGGTTCATTTAATACTTTGGAGTCTATTTTCATTCTCTAATAATACTTTTATAGTGGAATATGAATGCACGAATGTATTCTTGACTACAATCTACGGATCAAGTTTCAGCCAACGTATTGTCGATCAAAAGTTGATACTTCAATGAAATTCTAGGTGTTGTAGCATGTGTAGCTTCTTCTAGAAAGCCCTTTAGTTTGGATCGGCTTTCTAAGTTATCATAAAGATGGGTTTCGAACTCACGAGCTTTATGCTCAAATATAATATTATAATATATATATTAATATAGATAGATTTAATATCCTTTTTTTATACTCGAGAAAGTTCTAAAACTACTCTTGCATGTATTTCCCTTTTCTTGCATGGAAGAATTCCAGAGTTTTATAAATACAAGGGTTTCATTTGATCACAATCACGGTAAACAATGCTAGTTATGGAATTAGTACTTAGTTTCATCTATATTCTACTTCTCACATATCTTTTCTACCCTTGTCTAGCTCGATTATACTCTTTTGTATCTGTCCGTGACATAAGTGTAGAGAGGATATTGCAATCTAACATACCATAACACTCTCTTAATGTATCCTATATTCCTACTTTGGGGTGGTTGGACGAACTGGCCTAAATCTGCTTGGTCTCTTGATCTTTATCTGTTGTCCTAACAGGCCCTTCCTTCTTCCCCACCTATCCAAAACAAGAGCTCGAGGCAATAAGCAGGCGTTCGACGCCAAACCCTAAACAAAACCCTGAGCAAGACATATCTGTGCGCCTTGCCTTCTTCCACAACTTCTTCTGGCGATTAAACCATCTGATCCGAAGCCCTAAACGACCCTAAAGAGAACAGCGCTTTCAGTCTGATTTTTGCTCTGCCCTATCTGTTTGTGACAAACCCCTCTCCCCCTTCCACAAACTATCCAAAAGAAGAAGAAGAAGATTAAACCATCTCATCCGAAACCCCAAAAACAAACTCTAAAAGAAAATCGAGCCTCTCAATTTACTTTCCTCCGCTCTATCTGTCCGCGGCAAGACCCTTCCTTTGACCGCTAACTGTCCGAAAGGAAGAGCTCAGCGCAGTTAAAGCAAGCATGCAAGCAAGTCCTCAATTGCCAGAGCCCTAAACAAAAACCCGGAGCAAAGCCCTGTTTGTGCCTTGCCTTCCTCCACAGCGCTTTCTGCAGATTAAAAAACCATCGCATCCAAAACCCTAAAAAGAAACCCCTAAAGAAAACCGAGCTTTCAATCTGCTTGCCCCGCAACCATCCGAAAGAAGAGCTCATTGGAATAAGCAAAGCCATTGATGCCAGACTGTAAAGTCAAGACCTCGATGCCAAACCCCTAAACAAAACCCTAACCAAAGCCCTGTTTGTGCCTTGCCTTCTTCCACAAGCCCTATTTGTGCCTTGCCTTCTTCCACAGTTCTTTCTGCGGATTAAAAAACCATCGCATCCAAAACCCTAAAGAAAACCGAGCTTTGAATCTGCTTGCTCCGCAACCATCCGAAAGAAGAGCTCAACGAGATAAGCGAAGCCTTCGATGCCAAACCCTAAGTCAAGACCTTTCTGTTTTGTGCCTTGCCTTCTTCCGCAACTCCTTTTTCTGCAGATTAAAACCATCTCATCCGAAACCCTAAAAAACAAAACCCTAAAGAGCCTCTCTCTCTCTCTCCTTCTCTGCCGTAGCTCTTTCTTCTTCTTCTTCTTCTTCTTCGAGACCTGCGAGGGGCAAAGTCCAGAAATAATGGAAACCTACGGCCTGCAAATTCAGGAAAA
The DNA here is from genome assembly GCA_037176905.1 of Azolla pinnata. Classification (NCBI taxonomy): domain Eukaryota; kingdom Viridiplantae; phylum Streptophyta; class Polypodiopsida; order Salviniales; family Salviniaceae; genus Azolla; species Azolla pinnata. The sequence continues at coordinate 57,596 of JBBBWG010027046.1, read as the reverse complement.
CCTGCTCGGGTCCGCCATAGCTGCGCACGAGCTCTGCGTGAACCCCATCGCTCGCAGCTTCTTCTTCGTCGATCGACTGCTCGTCTGCTTCCGCTGCTTCCGCTGCTTCTGCTTCAGTATCCATCAGAAGGAAACGGGCAGAGATCGGAGTGATCCTCCTTGGCCCCGAGGATTTTGATGGGTACGTTCAGCGGCGGTGACCATGGCGGCGGCCGCGGCCGCGGCGATGACGAGGATGATCGGAGCGGTTTGATGACTGTTATCTCTGAGTGTATGACCTTCATCGGCTTCCGCCTCGAGATCGTTACTCCTCACCAAGTCGCCGGACGCTTCGTTGTCAGCAAGGCTGCTTGCCAGGTTAGGGTTTTCCCCGCCCCCTCTCGCTTCTGCTACATTGCTATCTAGATAGACAGTAAATGGAGTCGCCGTTCTCAGGCTCCCCGGTTCGTCCTTTTTGGATCCGTTGCTCCGTTGAGCTGTTGTGGTGAAACGATTCATGCGAAGATAAACGTCGGTTTCCCATCGTTTTTGGTAACCCTGAACTCGAAATGCGCGGCCGAACCCCTAGCCTTTGGAAATGGTTCATGCCAGATATGTCAGATTTGCCATCGTTGTGGCAACCCTAAAACGGCAGACGTATCAGATTTGCCATCGTTGTGGCAACCCTAAGCGCCAGATTTATCGGATTTCCCATCGTTTTGGCAATTCCAAACGCCAGATGTATCAGATTCTCGCCCTTTCGATAGCAGGAAATGCTAAATTCTTTGACAAACCCTACAACCTCGGAACTGTTTGATGCCATAGATGTGAATCTTGCATCATTTTGGTAACCCTGAACACAGAATTCTAGGCCTAACCTAGCCTAGATTCAACCAGTTGTAATCCTGTCCCTAGCCTAACCTGAAACCCCTGAAAGTTTTTAATTTTATCCTTATGCCGAACTGTAGCTCAAGAGTTCAGTCATGGCCTACTAGCTGCTCTTGGTCCCATCCCCAAACGGGTGCACAAACTAACCCCGCCTCAGACAGTATCAATATGCAGCCCTAACCCGAGTATTTGGAACTTTTCATAATCCCTGCATTTAGCCCTGGCCCTGGCTTTACGATCGTTGTAGACCCTACTTCTAAATTCTTGACCTAGCATTGGCTTTACAATCATTCTAGATTCTAACCCTAACTCCTTGTTGTAACCCTGGTTTTATGATGATCTTTCAAAACTAAGTCCTTGCCCTTTCCTGTCACGATGATCATTTGAGATCCAGATCCTGAATGCTTGTTCTAGCCATGCTTTACAGTCCTTCGAGTTTCTGACTGTAAATCATTGTCTTAGCCCTGGTTTTATGATCATTCAAGATCTGAATCCTAAATTCGTGTCCTAGTTCTAATCATTTGTAGTTTCCAACTAAGCAATTTGACATAGTTTCGGATTCCTGTTTGCAGCCTTATAATGTGCTTCATGGAGGGGTGTCTGCATTGATAGCGGAGACACTTGCAAGCCATGGGGCATTCCTGGCATCAGGACGCCGACGTGTGGCTGGCCTCGAGCTCAACATCAATCATATGAAAGCTGCACCCATTGGAACCGAGGTCTTTGCGTCAGCCGAGCCCATACACCTGGGACAAAGATCACATGTCAGAACCATTATAGCCTCCGTGGTGTGAGGATTCTGTGTGTCTGTCTGTCTGTATATGCATAGGTACATGTATTTGTTTGTGTGTCTGTGTGGGCACGTATGTATGTTGTATCTCTATTTTGTGTATGTGTGAGTATGCATATGCATTTTTTCTTTTCTTTCTTTCTTCCTTCCCTTTCTCCAGGCAGATGTCCTATTCCATTTGTTATGAAATGCTCCAATTGCTGTAATTTACATCTGGATGTAGTAACATCCCAAGGCCCTGACACCTGAGGGTATGGAGCTTTCAAGTAGTGTTCTATTTCACTATATGTAAATGTTGTATATGTGGATGTGTATGTGTGCATGTGCATCTATAGGAACTTATCTACATATGTATATATATAATATGCATACTCGTTTAGGCAAATGAATTATGATCTTAACACATGGAGATGTTGCCTAGGCCTATGCATGAGACTCAAGTTCATAATCTTATTAGCAACTATGTTACAATGATATGGGTGAGGTGTCGAGCACATGGAAGACCCTAACCAACATAGCTACAACCATCTCTGGGCTCGAAAAATGCAGTTTCATGGACCATGATATGCTAACGTAAATGCATGTTGCTATGCTACTGCGTGTTTTGGGTTTATGTCATGTGTAAGTCTCGAATGTGTCATTTCAAAGGGTATCGAATGCAGTTTATTACCTATGATTTCCTCCATTTCTATGACCCTGGACACAAAATCCTGAACTTTTTTATGTTGTGAGATTCAGGTGTGGGAAGTAATCTTGTGGAAGGTTCCGAATGCTTCTGCTGGGCAGAAAATGCAGCAGATGGGGCCTGGGAACACCAAGATAGCGGTATCGAGGATCACACTCATGGTGGGGCTAGACAAAGGGCCGAGTGAACCATCTGATCAAGCTACAAGCCCATTATCAAAGTTGTAAAAGAAAACAAGCCTTTGACTTGGTTTTACCGGCAAGAGCATTTATGGCTTTTAAAGCTGCAGGTCATTCTCAAAATTCAATGAAAAACCTGAAAGGGTCTCATCTCACACGGTAAGGTATCAATGGAGTAACACTAAATTATGGTTAATTTGAGACATGCCCAATTCCCATTGATTGTATCTCAATTAACTGCACATTGTTCGAAACAACCAACATTTGGTTGTCTGATGATGTGTCAGGATTCACTCAAACATTCGTTTCCGGCTTTGAATGTATGCATATAAATAAAACGTGTAAGGATCATTGTTCAGAATCTGGATTCACAAATGCAATAAAATGATGTAAACTATAGCGTGATTAAATTGGTCAACATCTCTTTTGAGTTGAGCCCAACAGTAGCGGTAACCGTACCTCCCTCCCCCTACATCAATAACCTCCAAACCAAGATCTCTGTTATCAAGTTGCAAGTTTAAACATGATTATTCTAAGGTCATCATCCTGTTCACATATATAACTACCAAAAAAGCTTTCAATACAATGCTAGTAATGACTGATACATCAAAACAATTTGTCAGGTTAAAAGCATAAGCTGGATCGGAAATATGAGAAGTCAGAACAATAGGTTGGTTCAAGTTGGATCAGGTATAAAGAGCACGACGCATCACTCAGCATGTTTGATTCACAATAATACACTTATGCCTGACATTGACGAGCATGACATTGTAACTCCCAATCCACTAATGAATTACCTTAAATTTAGTAATGGAAGAGGTTGCAAAGTACAACGCATGCAAACTCTTCCCACGTTCCCTTGTATCACGATTCACATGTTGGGATGACAGGTCTAAACTTTCAGTTCAGAGCAGTGACTAATTATACCACAAAATTAAATGAATAAACTAATGAAAAATCGGATATCAATTACTGTGCACATTCTGTGCATCTACTCCAATTTATATAATCACAAACATTTCGCATCTAATGCCATAATTATGACCAAATTATCATGTGCAGTTAAATACTTAAAAACAGAGATTTAGGAGCAAATCAAGAGTCCATTCATTATATAATGTAGTGGATCAGAGATCAAATGCAACCACAACCAGAAAAGATACAACCTCCTTTTTCTCCAAGGGTTAATACATTAGAGAGATACCAGAAGTCACAATTTCCATCAAAAACGAGTATTTGGAACACCACACACAAACAGCAACCAGAAACACCGCCCTAGAAACCAAGTTAATAGTCCTCACCACCATATCCACAACAAGTGGGCAGTCATGATCATGATGAAGATGGAGGATGATGATGGTAGTGAAGCACCAGCACATCTACAGAAAATTCAGATTGACCACGATGATGACAGTGTGATATGGATAGCTCGAAAGCCTACAAGAACCAAACGTAAACAGAACACAAGCATGCTTTCTTCCCTCTTTTCTAGTTTCTATCTCTGCCTCCATAACCACCCGATCTGCTTCCATAACCACCACCTGACCTGCTGCCATAGCTATCACCACCTTCGTACCTCGATCCACCACCATAACCACCACCGCCAGATCCTCTGTATCCTCCACCACTGGATCCACGAAACCCTCCACCACCTCCACCAGAGCTTCGGTATCCTCCACCTCCACCACCACCGCCTCCAGATCTTGCCTGAGCTTGGTTAACTGTGATATTGCGACCATCAAGCTCCCTCCCATTCATCGAGTCAATAGCATTGAGCATGGATTGTTCCTCCGAGAATGTCACGAATCCAAACCCACGTGATCTACCTGTTTCTCTATCATTAATGATCTGCATCAACAAATGCGAGTATTTGTATAAAGGAAGAAATCCACTAAGATCGGAAGGCTTGACAATGAGTGAATTCACTATAATCAGAAAGAATAAAGAGAATCTCAAACAGACAACTGTAAACAAGAAGATGCAAACCACATTTCCGGAGCATTCAACAATTTGCAGCAGATAGGAAATGTACGAAGAAGCACGACAGAATTTAAAAGAATAGCATACAAAAACTTTCTACTCTCGTATTTATTTTATATATATATTTCACAAGAACAGATCTGATTCTTGAAAGCTTTAACTGTACACTAATATCAAAAGTTTACAAGCACTACCAAAAAATAGCCTTGAAATGGTACAGGGACATTAAACGCCAAGAACAAATCTTCACTCTGCCTTGATACGCTCGATCTTTTCAACACATAACACACATAAAGAAAATATCCCGTCTACGAGTGACTTACGTATAGATAAAAAGAAACTTCAGAATGAAGAAACAGGCTACAATCTTGCGAAGACCAAAGTAGCATTGAACTTTCGCGAAGGCTAAAGTTCCACGAAGAACCTACGTTCGAGTAGGAGTTCCAGGACTTTCGCCTAATTCACGATTTCCCTAACAAACGAACGTCCAAGAATTCACAAATTTTTTCGATAGTAAATAAAGAAAAAGACACAGCAAGATCGGCACAGTTTGGGCAGGATTCGCAAAGCAAACAGTTCTATGCAGGGAGGGCAGAAACAACGAGATGCTAGAAGGATAGGGCCCCATTCGAACAGTTCGACAGAAATAACCGTTAATTCTCAGACGAAGCGCAAAGACAACGTAGGAGAGGCAAAGACAACATCCTGACTCGCACAGAGTTTCGGCGCAACTGAACAGCATTTTGCGGGGAAAGCGAAGGCGGAGACGAACGGGAGGGAGGCAAGACATCGGGAGGAGCACGGATCGCGCAGGTTCCCGAGCGGTTAACAACAAAAAGCAAGACCGTGGACGGATGGTTGGAAGAGCGCAGGGAAAACAGAAAGGGGGAGGGGAAGTGGAGACAAACTAACCTTGGAGTCGACGATCTGTCCGTAGGGCTCGAAGGCGAGGCGGAGGCTTTCGTCGTCGGTCGCCCAGGCGAGGCCACCAACAAAGCAACGGAACTCGACATCAGCAGCAGCCATGGCGAACGGGAAGGAGACGACGACGACGACGACGACGGGGGAAGGAAGAACACAGCGGCGATGGAAGGTCGGATCGAGGAGGACGGAAGCACAACAGCGAAGACACAGACAGAGAGATCTGTGAGGGAACAGGAAACCCTAATTTTGCACAGAAGCTTCTTGCCTCCCTTTTATACCAAAACCAGAAAAAAAAAAGAAAAAAAAGAAAAAAGGAAAAGAAAAAAGAAAAAAAAAGGAAAAAAAGGAAAAAAAAGAGGAAAAGGGTAAAAAAGGGAAATTTTGAAAAACGGAAAATAAAAAGGGAAAATAAAAAGCCAAGAAACAAAAGGGAGAAAAAAAACATCGGAAACTATGCTCCTTTCGTTTGCCTTTTGTCTTTTATGTTTTTTTTTTTGGTGCTTTTTCACAATTATGTACCGCCTGATAAAATTGTAAAACATTACATTGGGACTTTAGCACCCAAAATTAGTTTCGTTGGGTCTGACGTTGATTTGATTTTGGTTTCCCACTGATCGATCTTGATCGATTCCATTCGATTGACGAATGTTAGTCGATTTCGAGTCTAGTTCATTGATTAACGCGCTAATTTGGCGGTAATTAGTTAAGTGACTTTGATCAGATCAAAGCCAAGGGCCTTACTGGTTGTAGTCGATTAGACTTTTTTTCACTAAAACTAATTGAAAGGATAATTTCGTTTAGAAAAAGAAGTGTCAATCGATTTGATGTTAATTGAACTCGGAGCTAATTGATTTGGTGTTAATCAATCGATTCAGCGTTAATTTTTAAAACCAAGTGATTTCCATCGTTCTAACAAGCTAAAACCTGAAACGATCCAATTTTTTCTCCATTTTCTTCATCGGTTCTACATCTTGTTTACGTGAAATTTATAGTCTTAATTTCATTTTGACTTGTCAACAAAAAACGGATTTTAATTTTATTCTCAGAAGAGAAAAATTAATCATCCTGTTTTTTTTTTGGCCAAAACTACGATATTGGAAAAATTAGATTTAAAAATTAAAAAAAATATATGCGCCTCGAATATGAGGAGAATATTACAAAATTGCGGGGCCCATAAAATAAAAGGAATATATAAACAAAATGAAAAACTATTTATTTGTATTTTTTGTTTCTCAAAAAGGGGCCAAGATATTTTTGTCAGCCCGCTTCCCGCGAGGCAAAAAAAGGGCCTGGTGTGAACAGACCCTTAACTCAAAAGGGCCGGTGTGAACAGACCCTTTAACTCAAAAGCGCCCGGTGTGAATAGACCCTTAAACCAGAGAGGTGTAAAAATAACAATTTAAAATGTTCGCGTCCAAGAAGATATTTTGAGGGTTCAAAGTGGCGGGGTGGTAACTGGTGTGAATAGACCCTTAGGTCCACGGTGTGAATAGACCCTTAACTACGATTGCAAAGTTCTAGTTTCAATCTACAACCTAGGTTTAGGGTTTAGGGTTTAGGGTTTATGGAAGGATCTTGCGAATGATGGGAATGCAGAGACTGTCTGCATTCGAGGCAATGAGATGCGAATCAGATCGACCATCCAAATGACCCGAACTCAATTTTTGCAGATCGATCGATCGGAATGATCCACAGCAATCCTCAATCGTTCCGACATTCATTTCAACAGAGTGCACACTGCGCACAAAAAAGGATCACAATTGACGATTTTGCGTATGTTCAGAGCTGTTGTAAGCAAACTCTCAGATAATCGACAAGAGATTCGAGACGGATGGCGACAGACTGAACAAATGCAAAGCGGATATGCATACACATAAATCATCAACTGGGGTGTGTGTGTATCATCAAATCCATGCCCATCGACAAAAAAATCAGCATTCTTTTTTATTTGTAGCAAAAGCCAGCAACTCAGCACAGAGCATCCGGCGGGGTGAACCAATGTTTTTTAAGGCTCGCAAACTGCGTCGATTAATTACAAAGACCTTGTATCGATCATCAGACACTGCAATGAAAACGGGTTATCAAGTACATTTTTCTTTGTTTTTACCGGTTGCGACAGAGAAAGTTTTCGAGGCACGTATAAGAAAAAAAAAAAAGCCTCTCGGATCAAATCGATTTTCGGAACTCTTCTCAAAATGCTGATGATTGAATAGCTGACCGATTTCACTCCGCGTCTGTAGTTTTTTTTTTCTCCCCCCCATTTTCCGAGGTCACCGAGCCAGCAAAGTTACAGCTACACGGTCGACGAATCCAAATTCAAGCTCGACGCCTCCAGTGTCTCCTCCTCCTCTCGGCAAGATCCTTACAGTTACCTCCTGCACCTCCTCAAGGTACTGGAATCTGACCCTGATGCCACCGGCACTTGGACCGATTTCCTCGTCGTCGCCAGCTTCCGCTCGAAGCGCCACATGGACATGGCCATGGTGGTCTCCAGGTTCGAGCTGCGCTTTCACACGCGCTCCCCGATCGCACCCTTCCACAAGACATACCACATCGACATGGTCAGTTCCCGACCCCTCATCGCTACTTGCCGCCACAGTAAAAACAAGAGTCACAACAGCATCGTCGTCTTCTTCATCACAATCACAGCCCTTGAGCACCAACGTCACATGCGGCGGGGCGGGGTTTCAACCGCTCTTCTCGCACCAATCTCGTTATAGACTCGATGCAATACCTCTTTAAAGTAAACGTCTGCCTTGCCACCGCGCTCCACATTGTGCTCGCCTCCTCCTGTTGCCGATTCTAACTGCACATTTGGCTTGCTCTTCCGATCTGGCATTTGTTGGGCAGTTTGGATCTTGGCCCTGCCTGGACTTTCGATCCCCAGCTCTGGGAAATCCGACCTATATGCGTCGAGAAACCCGAGCAGTCCTTCGCTCACCACATGCTTCACCATAGCCTCGTCTCGAGGGCAGCTCCTTACGATTCTCAGGGCATCCTTGCACAAATCGTCGTAGAGATTGTGGAATTTGTCATGACAGACCAGCCTGAACCATGGTTGAGAAAACAGATCCCCTCTGTTGCTGATGCCGTCGGCAGCACTGAGGTAGTAAAACCAGGAAAACAATTCAGAAAGCAGCCGATGAAATCCATCGTTGAAATTCGTATTGGAGAAGCACATATCATGGAAACCATGCTTCACAAAAGACCATGAACAGCATCTATATCTAAGTCTATCTGTATGTGAATATATATATTTACAGATTTATGGGTGTGTATATGTATATTTCACACTGATGATGCAGCGATATGCCACATTCTGTTTCTTACTGGTGCAAAAAAGAAATCATCATGCGGTGAAAACTGTCGGAAAACAGAATGTTAACAAGGAGCTGACCAGCAAAAATGACATGTGTGCATTGTCAACACATACAAAGGCATAAGAATGAATGATGCAGTAATATGGCGCACTCTACTTTTGGGGAGATGCATTTTGTTCTGATTAATGGTGCAAAAAACCTCATTATTCTGTCAGAAAACAGAATGGTTAGCAAGAAGTTCACCAGCAAAAATGAGTTTTTGCACCAGTAATCGAACAAAATGCAACCAGCAAAAGTAAGTTTTTCACCAGTAATCAAACAAAATGCATTTTGTTCGATTACTGGTGCAAAAACTCATTTTTGCTGTCAGAAAGCAGAATGGTTAGCAAGAAGCTGACCAGCAAAAATGACCACATTTTCAGAAAAGGGAATCTGTGCATTGTCAACGCATACAAAGGCATGTGGATGAATGATGTATTGATATGGCAAACTATATTTTTGTAATGATGCACTCTGTTGGATCACAGGTGAAAACTCAGCGGAAAACAGATTTGGTTAGTAAAGAAACTGACCAGCAAAAATGATCACATTTTCAGAAACGGGAATCTGTGCACTGTCAACACATACAAAGGCACATATGTGAATGAGTGACGTATTGATATGGCACACTGTATTTTTGTAGTGATGCACTTTGTTCGATTACTAGTGCAAAAGAAAATTCTTTATGCAGTTAAAAAACTGTCAGAAAACAGAATTGTTAACAAGGAGCTGACCACTAAAAATGACCGCATTTTCAGAAAAGGGTATGTGTGCATTGTCAACACTTACAAAGGCATGTGAACGGAATATGTTCACAAGAAACTAGATATGAACATACCTGCAAACGATGCCTTTTATCAAAGGTTCATATATTCCAACAACTCTGATCAGTTTCCATGCTTCTAGCTTCTCTTTACCACAGTACACTATCCTTCCGACTTGCCCAAATTTCCCGAGATTGATTCGAAGTACACATCCGTGCTTCTTCAGGACAAACGGCTTGATGCAATCTGTAGCACCGGAAGCATCTAGATTGAATGTAGGGCATTTGAGGTCGAAATAGACCAAATCTCCAGGTAACAAGGTCCCCACTCCTTTTGCTCGGATCAAACGAGGTAACAAATTCTTGCGAGATGATTGTGTGACTTGTGTTCTTTCGAATGGGAAGGGCAGTATGCCACCGGAAAGATCGCGCTGATCAGGAAGATAGTTCTGGAACAAGGAGACTATGGCATCAGCCAGACACATCCCTAGCTCACAAGAGTTGTAGGATTCCATGCTGTTCAGACCTTTCCCACAGTTACGGCTAAACTTGGCAGCACTTCCACATGCGAGGATGAAACGATCATTGGTTTGAAAGTTTCCATCCACCACGATTCGGCCGTTGAAAACAATACCTGCCTGCCCACGTTTCAAGAAAAATGTTTTAGAAAACCACCAAAAATTAGAATATTAAGCAATTGGTAAAGCTAAGAATGCTGTTCTCATTGCAATAGCCAAACATTGATCCTCTTAGCTTCATGTAAACAAGTTCACACTTGAGATCAGCAGTCACATCTGCATGCAACACCACCATCTAATGACAGTGCTCAATGCGTTATATGTTCAGGACGAACTCACAGCCTTCTAATAATACTATTGCTCAACATAGGGGGTGCATATGATTGTTTGCATAATGTTTTCAACCATATTTCTGTAGCCATAAATACGAATATAGACAGCTTTCAGCCATATTTACACAGTGAGACATATGTTGGTATCAGTTTTCTGATATATTTACATAACGTGCAATGATTATATGCAGTGCCATACTTAGATCGAGATGCATATATTCAAACACAAGTCCACACTAACACATCTAAGTATGCTATGACTTTTACCGCATCTTAAGTTTCAATCTTCGACAGACATCAGAATCATGTCGAAATTTCCAAGTGAAATTTATGATATATTTTGCACGACAGCAGGTGATCAACATGTTCTCTATGAGCTAGAGCACCCGTCTGCTTGGTACAGACAAGATGACTGTAAAATTTTCAGGTTTGAGATAAGGAATGATTTTTACCTTTCTGATAGTTTGCAAGATGTCTTCATCCAAATGCCCTGCTGTACATGTTACAAGAAGCATACATGGCTGGCAAATGGACTTCCCTTTGCTGCCAGTTCCATGATTAGCATTTCCTCCCTGTAAGCTATAAGAGATTCTGTCCTGATCTTGCAAATCTTCTTCTCCTGAATGATGTTCTTGCGTATCCTCCAAATATATGCTTTCTAAAACACCCTTTGCTTCGCCACTGTTAACACCGACCAATCTCAACCCTGATCTTATCATGATACCAGCTTGAATCAGTCCTGCTACCACAATCGTAGATACATCTTTGTCTCCAAAGCATTTTTCCGCAACTGATTCCAAAGGCTCAAGTTCAGGGTAAACTAGAACCAACCGATGCCCCGGTATACCATTTGATATAAGAATTTGAATGGTTGAAAATGTCTTCAAAGTTAAACCATAAATAACTATCGGTGATTCTGTCTCTGTAGCATTTACATCTATCCTCTTTTCTTCTATCATCAACAATAACTCATCCATAGTGAGAAATCCTCTGTCCCTGTCTATTTTAAGCTTAGATCTCGTTTGATCCTGTAATCCCATTGTGAGTACCAAATAATCATATCTGACATTTTCCCCATTAGCTAAATGGATGATTTTTTCTTTTCTATCAAAGCTTACTACAGTACCCACAATAACATTCACAAGATGATCAATCCCCGACTTGTGAAAAGACTCTGGAGGACCTTGCTCCACATCGATAAGCATTTTCTCATTGCTGGAGAGACACTTTGTACCAAAAGGTGAGATCAATGTGAGGTTAGTGAACTTGAAATTGGCGCAAGAGATAAGCCTATCAATACAACTTGCGGCTGTTCGAGATGCCCCAACAAAGACAATGCGTGAGTTTACAATTGCTCTATACCTGGTTATAAGCCTATGTGTCATGATGAATAGAGCACAATTGAATCCACTGTACTGTCCAAACTTCATAGATGATGCATTATTTGTAGGATCTTGTGTCCCCTCACGTTGACTTACAAGTTGTCTAGATGAAGAAGAGGTAGCAAGTTCTGACCACAAGCATGAAGGTGGCAATGATGGATGCCATCTACCAGGGACGAAGAGGATGTCTCTGATAATATTCGTAAAAGTATGAGACGAGAAAACTGGCACAAAGATTACGGTCTTCCCCATTTGACGCATGATCTCTCTGAGAAACACACGGCGGTGACTCCAGAAAAGAGGACTCAATTCAAAGAATGTCATCACTGCATGTGTTCCTTCATTCTGTCTCTTTACATTCACATAACGCTGAAGATCAAAGTGGCTAAATAATGCTTCAGTTGGGCATTCACTCTCCACGAAGGCCAAACCCACTGGTTGTTTCTGGGATATTGCCAAAAATACACTACCTGCATAATTCTACAAGCTTGAATAAACAAGATCTGTTAAAAACCAAGCACGGATAACACCGAAAGTTTAGATAGTGCTGTATTCAAAAGCTCACCTTCACTCAGATGTTCTAAATGATCAAGAATGCTGCCACTATGTTCAAGACCTTCAATGCGATCCCTTATTATTTGCATGTCCTCAGATTTTGCTAAATGCACTTTAAATTCCTGTAACCATAAGAATCCACCAAAGTCAATTACGCTGCTTGGAATCAAGAAGAGTTCAGACAAGAACAACTCTAGAATAGCCTGCTTCTAACAAATTAAATCATTACACTTTCAAAACCAATCTTAAATCTACTTCATATGCTTGATCCTATAATAATCTCGTCACTAGAGTAAGGGACATGCAGCTGAATCTTTGAGCTAGACATCTGGCATCTGACTCCTTGAGCTAGAGTCCGAACTATACATTTATGTGCAAATGTATGCATCTTAATAAAAAGATTTACAAATTGATGCATGCTTCAACATTGAAAACGGTAGACAAGGAGGTTCAACAGTCTTAAATTGAATCTTGGTATGCTCTTTGTATTATATAGAGAATAGAAATTCATAAAATTCGGACTATATGTTATTCATTATGAGTGTCAGAAACTCATTTTAGATGTTTTACAAAATAGGTGTTATGAAAATGTAAGCTGCTACTACGTCCAGTAAGTTAATTTCTATAGTTATGCAAGGCAAGGTAAGGTTCTTACATGGGTGAAAGAGTGCCGATGGAGAATATGAAGTGAAGTATTACGTTCAGTGACACCTTCCTTTGTCGGTACGCAACTGAAGTATTGAAGAGAGTAAGGTGCACTCACATCATATGGCACTTCAACAATGCAATAATCTTTCCCTTCATACTTCACCATTAGTTTCAACAAATTTCAGAAATTTAACATTTGAAAAACAAAAAACTATAACAAATACTTTAGAAAGTAATCTTTAGGCACACTTTGAGCTCAATCTTACAGCAAATGCAGCAACAAGGAAATCCATTGCTCTATTTTGAAACCCCTCTTGTAAACAAAACATTGTAATTTGGAATGCATTTATGCATGTATTTCCATCATTCTTTTTCCCTACAAATCCAATTCTGAATTTCCATCAACATTTTTTCTTTCTAATGTTGTAAGTTATTGTGGCTGTTATTACATTTATGTTAAATCGTTGTTCTCAAATATGAGTCAACAATTGTCCTATAAAGGTCAATAATATCACTCAACATTGAAAGTGTCTATTTCAATTCAGACACCTTTCCATCTTAAATCACAGATATCCATAACCACAGAGACTGATGATAACCCTTTTTATTTAATACACATGAGGTTTCCAGATAATTTTCAGATACAATGCTTGCAAGTACGGTGGATAATGAGAGAACGTATTTTCTGGTGTGTTTTATGGATGCCTTATCCAGTGCTGAGGTGGTGTACGTTGTTGCATCTAAGGATGTAAGTAGAATATATAATTTTGCTGCCTAGTAGAGATCATTAAGCATAGTCTATCCTCCCTCATCATGTTTGCACACTTGGTATCTCTCCCTCTAATCAATCCTTCAAATGTTTTGTTGGGATTTCATCTAAATCCTATCCTCTACCACTGAAGATATTCTCGTGCCTCAAGTACATCGCAAGCATCAGATGAGATTTTGTATCTATTCAAATGGACTAGTGCACAGCATTCCCACTTAGTCTTCTGGAACTCCCTTAGAGGCGAGGCCACTGGAATCTCTCTTACACTACACACCACCAAAGAATCCTACAGGATTCATCCCTCATAATTCTTTTGATTCCGAAAAATTCTGTAGGTACCATGACGTTTCTGAATCTAAAATTATACTTACCATGATCACTGTGGCTATTCACCCCATTCATATTCGAGTATTGATTCTTTTCATTGTTTGATTGGCATAGGCCGTCTTTTTCATGCTGCATTTAGCAAGTCTATACATCAACCACACTGAGAAGAAATAAAAATGAATACACCACCCAGAATTTGTAAATTATACCCATGCAAAAACAGAAGCAATTTCAGATTAACCTCAGCAAAAATCAACCCAGTGTAAGTATCTAGCTGAAAATGAGCTAGGATTTTGGGATCCAATGCTGCTGTCACAACAATCATACCAACTGGTTTGTTGTCAACCTGTCAAAATATGTCACAATAAGTATGACAACATTAAGCATTAATAAAAAAATTTAACACATATAGGTTAAAGAATCATGAATCACATAGCCGTGTAGAATCTAAGAAAAATGTGAGCAAAAACTAGGGGTGTTCATTCTGATGAGTTCGAGAGTGTGTCTATTCAAAACAATGTTAAATGGTCGCCCAGTAACTAAAAGGTTCTTTAAAATTCCCCATGAAAGGTTGTTGGTATAGGATACCTATGACTTATATTTATTAACAAGTGTTGTAAGTTTCCCTCTGGAAATTATGTGCACGTCAGCTGCAATGCACTATCAATGATTCATCACCACTTTCAGTACTAGCGATGGTCAAATAAGGAAAAACAATTATTTCCGGTGACAGGGCAATAGAGTGCAGTGGGAATTCAATTACAATCACAATCATAGGATAAAGTAGAGCTTATAAATGGTTTGGTGTCCAGCTGGTCGGTTGTGATGACAGGATTGCATGAACTATGGATCAACAGTTACAAACACCAAATGGAGTGACCTAGGAATTAGATCAAACTTGTGGGAAAAACATTACTCGCATAAGAAACTATAGCATGATTGAATAATTGTTCCTCTAAAATTGCCCTTATGGATTGTCTTTTTGGATTTTAGTGAATGCTTATTGTACTAGACCTATTCCTGTTGAAATTGACCAACGATGAATTAGGAAACCACCTAACTTATACTGTAGACTAATCAAAACTATCCATACCCTGTACTCAGCAAAGAGCCATAGACATCAAAGCAACAGCATCACGCTTACACAAATAATAAAAATAATATTTTGAATACCTCTGCAATCAAGACACGATTGTTCTTGTCTTGGGCTGCAATGAGGCGAGCCAAAGAATAAGGTTGTGCAGGAATTGCTGAATCAGGAATCTTTGAAAGAAGTGCTCCTTTCTTTTGAGCATTCTCAACAATAGGGAAAAGATCATCATAGTTCTTCGCAACTGCCAGTTTGATATTGAATTTGGGATTAACTGTGCTGGTGATACAAACAAATAAGTGCCCTTTTAGCAACGTCTTCATTCTCCCAACAAGCAAAATTCCCATCAATCATATTAGTTCGCCTAATACTGGTAGTCAAATTTTCTATGAGATTTTCTCTTCCTTCAAAGTATAATATTTTAACATAAAACTAAGATGCGAACAAATACAAAATAACTATTTGGAAGCAAATACACAAGTAAGCTCAAAACAACCAAAAAACATAGACGAAAAATTCAAATATAAATAACACTCTGTTCATCTGACAAAATAGAGGTTGTAAACAAAACAAGAAATATTCACTATATGAAAATGATACAATGTGGGAAAGGGTTTCTCTAAAATATGGAAGGATAGTACAATGTGTTGCAAACATGAGACCTCCCATTGTATCTGCCACTCGGAGAGTGAGTTGAAAATTTTGAGCTGAGATCAAATTTATGTCGAATTTATGCTGATCCAAGGTCTTTCTGCATCCCTAAGACCCTTCCATGATATCTTTTAAAGCATGGATGTTCCTATTTCAGCAGCTATTGAAATTCAGTTCTGAGTTGGCACCTCCAAAAGCCCTTAAGTAGACTCAATTTCCCTCATGCTTTCAGTGTCTGACCCAGAATTTTAACATCAGTCGCATCTGTATCATCAAACTCAAATAATGTCCATTGTATTCCATCTTGATAGCTTTCGTCAATGTGCATTCACCATTTCTGCATCACCACTACTTGTGGCATGAACACATGATTGAACATGCAACTCAGGGCTGAGAAGAATCTACCACGATAATATTTATCAGCTTCAGAATTCACATTTTTTGTCAGTTTTGCACAATGTATACCATCACCTTGGTCATCTACCTGGATATTTCCTTGAACCATCTCTAGCCTAAAAGAAAGAAGGGTGTGAACAGCCCAATCATTATATCATTAGTGAGGAAGTCGAGACTAGCACATTCTCAAGGTTATGATCTTTATCAATCTTTCTAGGGTTGCAACCACTGTGTAAGGGTGAAATTTTGGTGTTCCAGCTTTCACTGTCTCAAGTATCAGAAATATGCAGACAGCTATATTGCAGTGTTTCATTGTAGCTTATCCACATCAATATCCAATTCACCCGCATCTGAAACTACCTTAACTTTCTTATGGCCTCAAAAGGAACTCAGTTAAATAAGTATATAATAGTGCTCCAATGTACATTGGCAAGAATTAATGGATTATCAATATTATAGAAGGACAAAATCCATCCACCTTTGCAAGCATGCTGACATGAAAATTTGCATTTCTTCGGAAGAACACACTGGCTTCAAGATTTCACCTGTTCCATGCTCAAATGTGTCTGCACATATTTTCCCAAAATGTCAAGAGTGCAACCAAATACAACCAATAATGTTCATGGGTGTGCTTACAGACTGTAATTAATCAGTCTCTCCATATAATGTTTGCAATAACTAATAGATCGCACAGTTCACAGATGAAATGTGCCACGATTTTCGGAAAAAGCCCAATAGTTAATCTTTTTCAAATCAAACAGGACACTCATAAAACATTCGCGGTTACAACCAATGGCAAAATGGTCATCCCCAGAATAGTTCTTTTTGACAGCTTTGACTAGGTCACAAAATATTCAAGGGCTGCATATGAACAAAAGTTATATCCAGGATCTACATAATGAAATAACTTCTCTGCTAGCCCATTATATCACATGGGCCTCCTCAATGTTAGTTTCGTTTCAGCAGAGCTCGTAGGAAAACTAATCCTTATCTGAAAGCTTTGTATCCAGGATCTTCATACAAGAAACAAAATATTCCAGAATCCCTGTGATTTACTGCATCCTATAGCTAATTCATCGTGATAATCACTTTATTGATACCTTCCATTAAGATATCATATAAGTCTCCTCACTCAATTGTGACCATGGTGTAAGTCTCATTTCAGAAATATCCATCATACAATAAAATCATGTGTGGCTTAGTTTACATGATGATATGGCAGTCCATTTAGGTCGAGTGTATCTCATGATTGAGGATATGGAGTAAATATCCCTTCAACATATGGGTAGGATTCTAAAACTGTTGGATTTGAACAATGTAAAAATAGCTCATTTAAAACAACTTAATGACAGCCTCCATGAACCTTAAAAGTTACTTGTTCACGTCATGAACTCGGGAATATTTCTAGGACTGCACACTTTGCTTAGTATAAATTTTCGGTGTATTACCATAGATTCTTGCTCTTCTCATCTCGCTCTCCTGATAACAAAGCTGGTAGATTACTAGATTGTGGCGAATTTTCTTTTATATTTCTGTAATTCACTATTTGCAGGCAGCATATAACTTCACAGTTACCAAAACAGGGATTTCCAGCTTGCCTTTGTCAATATATATCATCTTTAGCTAGCTAATCTTAGCTTTGAATCCTTTCAGTTGATGTAACTTTGTGATCTTACGATCATTCTATATTGTATATGTTTATGCAGTAAATTTTCTGTTCGGAAATCTCTCAACTGAAGCTTGTCCGTTTCTTTCTTATTATAATTCGTTGCAGCTTTATGTAACCAAAACTAACAGCCTATGGTAACACCTTCGAGCTTATAACCCGAAAATAAATTTAGACTAAGAAATCTATAAAAGTTTCAACGTGTCTAATGAGCACATAGCCATTCAACATGCAATGAAATCAAGGATTCAAAAGTTACATATGGGAAAGAACCTTACTCAGCGAAAGAACAGCCTTGGTTTGCGGTGAAATCTTGAAAAAGTCAGAAAGAAAAGCCTTTAGGTATTTCTCCTCATGTGATTCAGATGGATTCACCACATACGATTCAACCCATAATGAGTTATCATGCTGTAGACAAAATCATGTAACTTCCCATCAATAAAACCAGCTGAATGGAAAAAAAAGGATGCATTAACTATTCGATTACACTATCCACTTGAATCCAAATGTTCACTAGACTTCACAATGTAGCATAATTCCCCACATTTATTCCCATCCACGATATGAAAATGCCTAGAGCACGTAGAATCTACCGCATGTATTAAAACCTTCGTGAGAAACTGGGTAGTTTTTCTCAATGTCAAGTTCTCCCTAAGAGGAACTAGATTTAAAAAATGTACGCTCCTTGATGTGTTGTTAAACTTTACCGCTGTGAATCTTGTTTAACGACCATTCACTGATGCCCAACAGTACCCCAAATTGGCTCGCTCACACTGATTTCGAGAAATAGAATAAAATCCTTAATTACTGAATTATCCAGGTCTAACTAGCTTCTATCAGCGCCAAACAATCTATTTGGGCTCTAAAAAACATATGATAAATCTGTGTCTTTGACAGTACATTCATAGTTTGCACTTTCTACCATCACGTCTCCTTGTATCATTAAAACTCGTATGATCACTTTGCCTACATCTGAGCTAAGATCATGGTGAGCCTCGCCCATGAATCGACATTATTTATCTGCCAAGCAACGTATCAAAGAGAAGTTTTCGAAAAAAATCCACAACACGTACTCTGAATCCATGATTGGATGACATGTCGATAGCCCATGATTTGATATCCGCAGCCTTCTTTCCAGAAACCGCACCAGGTACGTAAGGAGCATCGTCGAAAGCGGCGAAAGCCAAGACCTCGCCGTCAGAGGATAGGCCCAGAAAAGAATAGAGAGAATCCTCGCTGGACGGGAGCAGACAAAACGATGGCCCCAAGGAAAGAATGCAATTTTAGCAACGGCGACAACGCAACGAGGAAGAAGGAAGGGAGGAAGAGTTGGGCGATTTTGAGCTTACATGAGCTTGGAGAAATCATGGTGATGGGCAGAGGAAGAACGGAAAGACGCGTCCACAGCAGCGGAGTCGGCGGGCTCTGCGACTCGGACATGGAATCCTTGGTCTCCGAGATCCATCATCACTGCCTGCAAAATCCGAGGAGGAAAGGGGCACACAGACAGACAGTTGCCAAGTCCTTCTCTCTCTGGGCTCAGGGGCATTCCTGGGAAATACACAAACTGCTCTTCCCTTCAGGGGCACACCTGCAAATACCTAAACCTGATCAGATTCCATGGGGAATCTAAATCTCTCTGGAATCTAAATCTCTCTGATGTGTTTGTAGCCCTATCTCACGACGCGGCTATGAGCTTTTTTTCTGCAGCAAGTCGCTCTTGTCTCACCTTGCCTGATCTGTGACTCTACTTTACCATTTCCTCCATGTCTCTCGCCTTGTATTTTCAAATCGAGATGTTTTCATGCCATGTGATAGCCTACTTCATGAGCTTTGGTTCGACTCTTTGATATGGGAAATCAGATGTCATACGACGAGGCTATGAGCTTTTTTCTGAAGTAGGTCGCTCTTCTCTATTCCTGCCTGATCTGTGACTCAACATTACTTTTTCCTCCATGTTTCTCGCCCTGTATTTTGAAATTCAGATTTTTTTACGCAATTTGATAGCCGATATCATACGATGAAGTCATGAGCTTTGTTCTGATGTAGGTCACTCTTTTATGTCCCTTCCTTATCGGTGATTCAACTTTACAATTTCCTCTAGGTCTCTCGCCCTGTATTTCCGGATTGAGATTTTGCATGCCATCTGATAGCCTACTTCATGAGCTTATTGGGCTCTTTGATGTCGGAAATCCGATATCATACAACGAGGCTATAAGCTTGTCTCTCGCCCTGTATTTCCATATTGAGATTTTGCATGCCATCTGATAGCCTACTTCATGAGCTTATTTGGCTCTTTGATGTCGGAAATTCGATATCATACAATGAGGCTATAAGCTTTTTTCTGCCATAAGTCGCTCTTCTCTCTCCGTGCTTGATTTGTCACTCAACTTTACCATTTCCTTCTTGTCTCTTGCTTTGTATCTTTGAATTGAAATCTTTTCATGCCATTTGACAGCCTACTTTTTGAGCTTTGATTCGGGTCTTTGATCTTGGAAATCTGATATCATAGGACGAGGCTATGAGCTTTTTTCTGCAATAGGTCACTCTTCTTGGTTCCTACCTGATCTATGACACGACTTTACTTTTAACTCCGTGTCTCTTGCCCTTGATTTTTAAATTGAGATTTTTTCATGCCATCAGATAGCCTACTTCATGTGCTTTGATTTGACACTTTGATCTTGGAAATCCGATATCATACGATGAGGCTATGAGTTTTTTCTACAGTAAGTCTCTCCTCTTTGTTCCTACCTGATATATGAGTCAACGTTACTTTTTTCTCCGTATCTCTCGCCTTGTATTTTCAAATTGTGATTTTCTTAACCATATCATAGTCTGCTTCATGAGCTTTGATTTGACTCTTTGATCTCGGAAATTTGACATTATACAATGAGGTTATGAGCTTTTTTCTACAGTAGGTCGCTCTCCTTTGTCACTGCCTGATCTATGACTCAACTTTACCTTTTCATGCATGTGTCTCGCCCTTTATTTCAGAATTGTGATATTTTCATGTCATGTGATAACCAACTTCATGAGCTTTGATTCGACTCTTTAATCTCGAAAATATGATATTATACGACAAGGCTATGAGCGTTTTTTGGAGTAGGTCGTTCTTCTCTGTCCCTTCTTTATCTGTGACACAACTTTACCATTTCTTCCATATCTCTCGCCTTGTATTTCCGAATTGAGATTTTCCAATGCTATATGATAGCCTACTTGATGAGCTTTAATTCGACTCTTTGATCTAAGAAATCCAATATCATACGACGAGGTTATGTGCTTTTTTTTGTAGTAGGTTGCTCTTCTCTGTTCCTTCCTGATCTGAGACTCAACTTTACTTTTTCCTCTGTGTCTCTTGCCTTGTATTTTCTAATTGAAATTTTTTCTTGTTATTTAATAGTGTTGTATGTGAGCTTTGATTTGACAATTTGATCTCATATATCTGATAGCATACGACGAAGCTATTGGATTTTTTTCTACAACAGGTCGCTCTTCTCTGTTCTTGCTTGATCTGTAACTCAACTATACTTTCTCCTCCGTGTGTCGCGCCCTATATTTTCCAATTGGGATTTTTTCATGACATATAATAGCCTACTTAATGAGCTTTGATTCGACACTTTCGTCTCGGAAATTGAATATTATATGATAAGGCTATGAGCTTTTTTAAGAGTAGGTCGCCTTCTCTATCCCTTCTTTATCTATGACACAACTTTACCATTTCCTTTGTGTCTCTTGCCCTATATTTTGAAATTGAGATTTTTTTCATGTCATATGATAGCTTACTTCATGATCTTTGATTCGACTCTTTGATCTCATAAATCTGATATCATAAGATGAAGCTATGAGCCTTTTGCTGAAGTAAGCCGCTCTTCTATGTCTCTTCCTGATCGATGACTAAAGTTTACGATTTCCTTCGAATCTCTCACTCGGTATTTCTGAGTTGAGATTTTTTTATGCAATATGATGGCCTACTTCATGAGCTTTGATTCGACTCTTTGATGTCGGAAATCCGATATCATACAATGAGGCTATAAGCTTTTTTCTGTAGTCGGTCGCTCTTCTCTCTTCGTGTCTGATCTGTGACTCAAGTTTACGTTTTGCTCCATGTCTCCCGTTGTATATTTCCGATTTGAATTTGTTTCATGCCATTTGATAGCCTTCTTTCTGAGCTTTGATTCGACTCTTTGATATTCGAAATCCGATATCATACAACGAGGTTATGAGATTTTTTCTATAGTAGGTCACTCTTCTCAGTTCTGCCTGATTTATGACACAACTTTACTTTTAAGTCCGTGTCTCTTGCCTTGGATTCTTAAATTGAAAATTTTTTCATACCATCTGATAGCCTATTTCGCGAGCTTTGATTCAACATTTTGATCTCGGAAATCCAATATCATGTGACAAAGCTTTGAGCTTTTTTCTGCAATAGGTCGCTCTTTTCTTTTCTGTTCCTACCTAATCTGTGAGTCAACTTTACATTTTCGTCCATGCCTCTCACCTTGTATTTTGAAATTGAGATTTTCTAATGCCATGTCATAGCCTACTTCATGAGCTTTGATTTGAATCTGTGGTCTCGGGAATCGATATTATACGACGAGGCTATGTCAAGCTTATTTCTGTAGTAGCTCGCTCTTCTTGATTGTTGCCTGCTCTTTGACACAACTTTACCTTTTCTTTCGTGTGTCTCGCCTTGTATTTTGAAATTGTGATTTTTTCATGAACTCTGATTTGACTCTTTGATCTCAGAAATCCGATATTGAGGCTATGACCTTTATTGATACATGCAAGTGTAGTAGGACGCTCTTCTTTCTCACTTCTTGATTTGTGACACAACTTTACCATTTTCTCCATGTCTCTCGCCCTGTATTTTTGAATGGAGATTTTCTTGTGGCAAATGATAGCCCACTTCACGAGCTTTGATCTCAAAACTTTGATATCGTAGGATGAGGCTATGAGTTTTTTTCTACAATAGGTTGGTCTTCAATATCCCTGCCTGATCTATGACACAACTTTACAATTTCCTTCGGGTCTCTCGTCGTGAATTTTGAAATTGAGATTTTCTCCGGAAACTCTTTGATCTCAGAAATCCAATATCATATGATGGAGCTATGAACTTTTTTCTGAAGTAGGTCGCTCTTCTTGATTGCTGCGACTACTCTGTGACTCAATTTTACAATTTCCTCCGAGTATAAGGAATCAATGAACACTAGGTTTCCCCGAGACTTAAACTCAATATCTCGTATTACATAATAGGGAAATCTAACCACTGAAACAGTTGATCATGACGTGAAATGTTAAAGGTTACTTTTCCATAATATTGTGATTATTATATTAAGAGAAAACTCTAGAACTTTCTAGAACATTCTAAAACCTTTTAGAGCATCCTAGAATGTTATAGGTATAGAACATTCTAAAACCTTTTAGAGCATCCTAGAATGTTATAGGTATAGAACATTCTAGAAATCTATAGGCTAATCTATAGAAACCTATAAATAGAGACATATAGATCATATCAAATTAGTTCAAATCAAATTGTCAGAACTAAGGAAGAGATTGAATGATTAAAGGAAGATACAAGAGAAGAGAAGAAAAGAGGAGAGTAGATGGATAACAAAAGAGTGAGTTTATTAGAACAGAATGAGTACAAAGAGGAGTTGGATACAAGAAAAGCTTAAGGCTGAAGACCGGCGTAAATCTTGATCTTATTTGTTGTTGTTGTCGTTCAAACCGACACTAAAAAATCACTATATTATGGAAAAGTAGCCTTTATATTTTATGTTATGATAAATTGTTTCAATGGTTAGGTTTCCTTATTATATAGTATGAGATCTTGGGTTGAAGTCTCGATAAAGCCTAGTGCTCATTGATTCCTTATAGCATTCGCTCTTCATTGTTCCTGCCTCGTGTTTGACATAATTTTACTTTTTTCAAAACGTACATTTTCTCATATCATATGATATTGTATTGGAACTCTAAAATCTGATATCATACGACAAAGCTATAAGTTTTTTTATGCAAGCGGTTGCTCGTAATTGTTCGTACCTCGTGTCAGTCGCCTTGAGTTTCAAATGTAGATCTTTTTATGCCATATGATAGCCTATCATTAGCTTTGATTCACCTATTTAAACTCTAAAATCTAATATCATATGAGGAAGTTATGAGTTTTTTATGCAAGCGGTTGCTCTTAACTGTCCTTGCCTAATCTTTGACACAACTTTATTATTTTAATTCATGTTAGTAGCCTTGACTTCTTATATTATATGATACCCTACTTCATTAACTTTGATTTAGCTTTTTGAATAAGAACTTGAGCAAGATAAACATAACATGTTACACATCTCTCTATTCATTGTTTAGACGTCCGTTGGGACCATTTAAATGGCTAGCCTCTTGAAGCTCGTCGGGAATACATGGTTTTTTTCTACATACATGTACACCACCCCCATACATGCATTTGCATGCCCATTGCCAACATACATCCCATGCACTTACACATACATACACACACATACATACATACACATGCATGCATACATACATGCACACATACATACATGCTTACTTCTAAATGCATGTGTTGCCATACGTGCAACGCAAGGATACATACAATCATACAAACACATACATACAGATAGATTGCATGGTACATGCTTGCTTCTCCAAACAAAACCCACGCATACATTCATTCCATGCATGCATGCACACAGATGCGCATGCATACATGCAAGCATGACTGCATACCTTCCATGCATGTGCATGCTCAGATGTATACATGTTTACAATGCAAGCATACATCCATGCACAGATGCAAGCCATCATTCGGAAACGGAGGCATACACTCATGCATGCATGCATACACACAATCATGCATGCATCCACACAGTCATGCATGCAAGCAGACATACGCCCATGCATACATACATGCAAGCATTCCTACATCCCTAACATACATGCAAGCATTCATATACCCAGATGCAAATGCTCCCTACCATGTGTGCAAGCATTGCACACATCCATACGCGCATGCCAGCACATGCACCCCAGCATGAACGCATTGCATCCATGCATCCATGCACACACGCAAGCATGCATCCGTTGCACACCCATGCATGCATGTAGATCATACATCCATGCATACAGGCACCCATCAAGCATGCATTCACACACCCATGCATATGTATGCACCCAAGCAATGCATGTGACGCACGCATGCATGCATCCTACGCCCGTGCAAGCAAGCATTCGTACACCCATGCATGCATGCATACATCAATGCATGCATACATCGATGCAAGCATGCATGCATTCATACATCCATGCATGCATAACACGCATGCACACACATACATACATTCCTTGGTGGGCGAATCCTTTGCTGTTCATGAACTGCATCGCCATCGCCATCGCCCTCGCCCTCGCCCTCGCCATCGCCATCGCCATCGCCCACAGCCCTAGCCAGCAGAGAAAGCAAAGAGGGATTCCGAACAAGCACAGACAGAAGAGCGGAGCAGACGCCATCTCCATCCCCTTCTCCTCCCTTCCAAATCCCCCTCTTCTTTGCCATGAATCCCACGACCTTCACTCTCGACGTTGGAAGTGCCCTGTCGTCTTCTCTGCTGAAGGTCATCCTCTCCAAGCTCTCGGAGTTCATGGGAGATTACACAGACGACATCCTTGCGGTATTTTTTTTTTAACTTCCTCGACCTGATTTTGTTCTGCACTGCCCCCCCGTTTTTCTTCCATCTTTTCTCTTTTCTGCAGCATTTCATCGATCTGTCAATCCCAAAACATGCTACTTGTACGTCTCTTTTCCGTTTATGTACTTCGTTTGATCCGCGAAACTATAAGCATAACTAATCCATAGAAAATATGAGAAGATACTTTTCCTTTTTCCTCTGCTCTCTTTCTTCTGCTTCCTCTTTCAAAAGGCTTTTTTTCTCTGATCTTCTGATCTGTGAAATTCTAGGTGTAATTCAAGGAAGTTGGAAAGATGGCGATGATAAAAATCTCGTCTTTTTTTTCTTTCTTTCTTTCCTTTTCTTACTGATTCTTTTCTCTGCATTTCTCTGATTTCGGAAACTCTAGATATAATGCACATGCTAATGGATCCATAAAACCCAAGATGATATTCACATACCAAGTGAGCTGTAGGAAGTAACATTGGAGATTGAGGTCTCTTTTTGTTTGCTGTCCTTTATAATTGAATTCATCCATGAACTTTAGATATGCTCACAATGCAAGTAAAGCAGTAGCATGAAAGGTAAGGAGAAATGATCATTCCTGTCTTCCCTTTGAACTGTGTGAACCTAGATGAAAGGCACATTATCGACAATATGCTCAAAAGATCTCCGTGTTATTATTCCATTGTTTATTCGTCCTTCAATGAATGTGTAGATAGTATTGATGGAGACAAGGAATGCCTGATTTTTTAGCTTTGCTAATGATTTCCATGATAGAGAAGGGAAAGAAATTTTGATGCATCTCTGATGGAGCAGCAATAAAGATGAAAATCAGCTCTATTTTTTATTTTTCTCTTCAGTAACTACGTGTTGTTATTATAGTTGGACAAGACTCATGGTCTAGCTATTCAATCTAACCCACCCTACGCCTCTGGTATGGTTGTTTTTAAAAACTCTTATGTTCCAGCCTGCCGCTGAATTGAAAGCCTATGTTTGAATTGTGATCAAATAATAACGTTGGTGTTCTAACTTGCATTGATTTAAAAACCTATTTTTTGATTATGATTCAACAAAAACTCTTGGCTTCTAACTTGAACCCCACTATTCATCCCTCAGACTTCCCTGAGAGTTGGATCAAACCCCTGTGTTTGGATCGTGATCAAATCCTGATTCTTATATGTTCTTACTTCCTGTTGCATTGGAACTTGATGTTCTGACTTGCCTCTGAATTGAAAACTTCCCCCATTTTTTCGTTGTTCTAAAACTTCTTTTTGAAATGTAATGGTGGTGTTTATATTTGCAATTTCAAGGTTTTTATTCATATTTTTACTTGAGAGCATATGATGTGTGAATAACAAGATTCCATTGTCATTGTTAGGTATTTTGTTCCTCATTACTGCTACTTAGGTTTGTTGTCGTCAACGATGTGATGGACAATGCAAGATGTAGTCTCTTGTTTGCACCATCATGGGCTTCTATAAGAAGTTACTATATATGGCTTTCTTTCTTTCTCCGGCTTCTCAAAGTTTCCTTGTTTCTCCATCTTTTGTTCATGGACACTAGAGTAGATGCATAAAAAGTTTTCCTGTGAAAACTCACAAACATTCTGTCCAAGGTATAAGGAGTATGAAACACGGACAATGAATGGAGAAGAAAAATCAGCCATAATTAGTGTTAGCGAAGGCCAGCATCTGTCCATGACACTAATCATACTTACAAATACTGATCAATTGCTTTATGTTATTGGTAATAATACAGGCTAAAGCTCTACGTTGCCTCGAAATTTATGAATATGACTTTTGAAACATGCTGGGAGATCAAGTTGGACTTGTTGAATTGCCGATGATTCCACACGTATTATATGTACCGATGATGTGCCACACTCTTTTAGAACCACATTTGTGACCCATCTAATATCATGGATATACCGTGCACTGTCGAAGGGCTCTCTATCTGCTTTAGCTTACAAAAAATCTCAGACACTGAAAATGAATATTGTATGGCTGTTTTTTCACGAATCACCTGCACTTCCACAATTAAGGACCTGCCAAGGTGAGTAGAAAACCCCTAGAGCTGCTCCCTGCAAAGCATCGATATCAAATTAACCGTGACAACGGAGAACTATTACTTCTCAAGGGCATGATAATGAGTGAATGGATTGATCAATGTTCCTAGAGGCTCTAGTAGTGCAAGAGAACTTCTTTAGCTATACCAGTTGAGCTCTGAAGTCACGTAGACAGTTGTCCGATGAGAGCTGAGATGTTTGCATCGCTTTCCTTGAGAGGAATATAGACCTTGTAGTTGGACAATTGTGTGGAAAGAAGTGACCTTTGTTGTTGTCAGGACATTGTCCAACCCTGATTTATGTTTATTTGTTCTTTATAGCAATATATCTTGGTCCTCGTGGCTCACGGAAAACCAAAATCTCAAGCTGTGAAGGACCTTGAAGCTTTTCTCGGTGATCGGAGTGAAGATTTTGTTTGCTGGTATTGAGATTTGTTCCAGGAAACTAGTCTTGTTAGTTTGTTGATTTTCATTCCTCTAACCTCAAATGTGTTGTCTACGCACAGGCTTTGGGACTACTTGTGTACCAACAACTTGTATACATCTATTAGGAAAGTAGGAAATGGCAAGGTGGAGCAAGTTACAGAGAGTGGCAACATTATAGAAAAAGGAGCCCATGATACACTGGTATGCTGTATGTATTGCATTGCTAGGAGTATGTTGGACAAACTAAGTAATTTTAACACATGTCACTGTGGTGCTGCTTACCATCAGGAAAAGCAAGTGCCAAAGGAAGATTCAAAATTGAGTACAAAAGATCCCCCAAGTGTTGATGCTATCTCTACTGGAATGAGCATAGAGCACGGGAGAGATAGAGTTCTAGCTGAAGATAAAAGGAGACATCATCCATCAAAACGTCCACTTTCTCCTTATCATAGCCAAACTCAGAAAGAGAAAAATGCTCCTGAAGTGGAGCATCGTCATAAGGTCCTCTATCCTACTATCAAAGAGAAAGCCTTTCGATTAAGAATAACATATGCAAGTATGCAAGGTCAAAATTGTAAAGAAGAGCTCTTCACTGATACCCTAGTTCTAATTTAGGGTCACAATAAATTGTGCATATGCAGAGGCATTTATCCCCTCCAAGGGTGAATGCTACTCGGCGGTTATTACAGTCTGCAGTACGTGATGCAGTTGCACCGGCTCCAAATTCTACAAAATGCGGTTCTAAACGATTGCGTTCGGTCATATCAACCGAATTTGGTGAGGGGCATCCTTCAGGGAACACATCATTGAATATTTATGTTCTCTAATGATAGAGGATATTGGTTTATTTGGATTTGAGAGGCTTCTTTGGCCAGTAATAATGTGTGTGCCATTTACGCATATGATTGCCATGAAAATTATTATTCTGGGTAGAGCTGACTTTTGTTTTGATTCCCAATATAATCTTACAGAGAATGCGCAGACATTGGAAGATGCAAATAAGAAATCAAAACCTGAAGAGATTCCAAGGGTCGATGACATTAGAGAAGCAGAAGTAGCTACATCTCACATGCTGGAGGATGCCTGTGTAGTTGCTTCAGAAAAGGATATTTCTGTACCAAGAACTCATGGACAAGGTAGTGTGTGGAACAGGCTAGGAAAAATAACTCAAGACAGAGGAGAAGTGTATGATTACGAAAGGAATCCTCATGTGTTAACCAAAATGGAGAACATTGTCGTTACAAGTACAAATCTGAGGATTGATCCTGGCAGGGTGCAGAAGAGAATGAATTTAAGAGTTCAAGACAGACTAACTTCTCATTCAAATATAACACACAGTGAGCACATGAATGAACAAACGACCCTTTCAGCAAGTATGACTGGATTGAGTAGAGTTCAGTATCCTTCGGATAAAGGGACTAACGTGAAGCATCTAAATCGTAAGGAATTTGTTCAACAAATGGGAGAACAGGATCAAGTGGAGGATATAAAATCTGCAGTTTCCAGCAAACCATCTGGTCCAGAGCGATCTCCCTCTTTGGAAAAGGTTTGGAATCTGTAAGTCAGTGTAAAAGTTCTGAAATCCAATCCTTGAGAAGGATTGAAAGGCAGATTATCTGTTATGCAGGATGTTACGGGTCGGGAAAGTTCAAGAGCATTGACCTCTGACAGTGTACATGCTGTAACAAAAATACAGCCGAGAAGCCAAAGTGATAGTCAAAAGGTGAATCCTTTATAGGCAAGTTGCTAATTATCATGTCTGGCATTGGTCTGATTTGCATAAAGAATCTTATTCAGGATATTATGGGCCAGGAGACTTCAAGAGCATTGGCCTCTGAGGGTGTAGACACTGTAACAGAAATACAGCCAAAAAGCCAAAGTGATGGTCAAAAGGTGAATCCTGTATGCTGAAGTTATTTCCTAATTATCGTGACGGACATTGATGTGATTTGCACTGAAGAAGCTGATTCCGTGAATGCTTTATTTATTATCTGTGAAAACAGGATATCTTGGAATTAAAGGATCGGCTGCATCGGGTTCAAATGGAAATGACCAAACTACGTGCAAAGCAATCACAAGGTAGATGTGACATGGTTTCCCTGCTGAGGGTTGCCCATGCTGTTTTTTTACTAAACCACTCATACCTGATTGCAACCACATATTCACTACCTAGAAAACTCAAGTTCAACTTCACTAATGGTGACTTCACTGTTAGTTAATGAATATAAGTTGGAATGATGGATCGATAATATTGCACAAGGGCAGCACCCGCGTAGAATGTTTTATAGCTGGATGATATGAAAAAGAGATCTCTATTGCACAGTGGCCGGATATGAGAATCCTTGCTTGGTGCTTGCAAAAATGATGGGAATGTGATTTACTGCTAACCAATATGATGTCAGTTCAGTTTTGGAGATTCCTGGATGTAATGGGTTTGACTGCCTTCTTTGTTTGAGTTCATTTGTAGGTCCCATCCCTTGTAACTTACAGTTAAACGTTCATCATTGTGAAACTTCATGTGTAAATACCGCTGCATTTATGAGTGATTTTTTAAGTATTATTGCTTACGTTATTACTCTCCTAATTATGATTTTGTTTCACGCAGAAGGCTTAGAGGTCAATTTGGCCTTGTAAAAGATGTTAGATGTAACTTTCTTTCTCTCTCTTTGATCTTTCAAGAATCTTTCATATGTCTCTGTTTTAAGAACACAAGGTCTGATATCCCTCAAGGAGTCTGTCTCTCTCCTGCCATATTGCTCTCACCAATGACTATAAGTTTCAACCGGTAAATACACTCTTCCTAGTCCTGCTGCTTTCTCTAGTTTCCTCTTGACTGTCTAGTTCGCCCCAAAGTTGCAAGCTGCTCATGCTAAACCTCCTATTTTATTTTTTATTTTTACATCTCCTGTTGCATAAACTAAGTTTTCTTCGGAATTTGGACATCCCCCAGGGGGTCTTGTTGCCATTGTTTTGTTTCGATGCTTATATGTATGCTTTCTATCAATTCTTCCCCTTTAAATGCTCTAAAATCTTCATTATTTAGGTACAGACCCAACTTCTAGATTGCAGGATGGTCCAAATAGGCCAACTGTTTTTGTCACAAATGTAAGTCGGTACTGCTGCATATTAGAGTAATCAGATTGTGATGTTATAAGATCAAGAATTGAAATTTCAATCAAGCATTTGTATTTTTTTAATACAGATTCATTTTGCTGCAAGCAAGGAGTCGGTCAGGGCACACTTTGCCCAGTGCGGCGACATAGCAAATGTAGTTATGCTTGTGGATGGAACATCAGGTCAACCAAAAGGGTCAGTCTGATATTTTAACTTCTAAAAACTTGTGAAAACTTTTGGTTTCATGTTGTGATGCCTGAATTTCGCTCCTATTCTATTCAACTCTAGCTCTGCGTATGTGGAATTTCGTACACAAACCGCAGCTGAAAAGGCGCTGTCTCTAAACGAAACATCTTTTTACTCCAGAATTTTGAAGGTGAACATTTGATCGTCTGTCATTTCTACTGAAAATTGATTACTGTAATGAAATATCCATGTTTTTCATTCAGGTTGTGCGGAAGGATGTGGAAGAGACAATTTCTATCACTAGTGCAGCACAGCATGCCAATCCCATTTCTGTCCGAATTCCGAGGAATAGGTTTCCTGGGGGAGCAGCTTCTCCATTCTCAAAGTTTTCTCAGTATGGTGGAAGTCCTACAAAACTGCAATGGAGGCGAACAGGATTAGGAGCACCACCTTCCCTTCAAGTTAATGGTAGAAAGCAAAACACAATCACGAAGAACTTCACCCGCTCATTCTCATACACGAGGAGTGTCCCAACGACAGCAACCTCTGAAATGAAAACAGGGAGCTGCCAAGTTCCTAACCTGGCAGATTAAGTTAAATCAGGAGCGAGTAATTTTTGTATATGATATAATCTTGTAGGAAGCTGGTAGTAGTATTAGCTTTTCTGTGCATCAATAAGATCTTGGTACCCCTGTATTGTATACATGCCTCATGAGAGGTAAATATCCCAAATGGTGACTCGCTTGTTTCCAAAGTTTCGCGGACAAGACTTGTGTGAGAAAGTATACGTAATACCAAATTGTCAAGTGCGACCCCTGAATCTTTCGGTAGTATAAAAACTAACTTGCTATTGGGAATCACAGGAAAAATATGCTATGAAGTTTTGTGACTTTGATGCACATATGTATGATGTGCAATCCTAACATTGTGACGTTTAAGACATGCACAAAGCATGCCTTGTCTGTGGCATGTGCATGAAGGCTCTCACAGTTGTATCACCACAGCAGGGACCCATGATTAGGGTCAAGTTCTCAATTCTTGCTGACTTTAATTTACATTACATGATACCATTTTGATTTCGATTTCACACGCCAAATTCTTCGCTGTGAAACTTTTGTACAACCTAATATACAACAGCCAAAAGAAATATTGGTAGTGTGCCCACAGATTGTGCATTTTAGAAAACTCCGGAGTGGAACTAGTAGAGGGTAGCTGAAATGATGGGATTTTTGAGAACGCGTAATCTTCTGCATAACTATCGATACATCAGACTTCTTGTGTCTAAGCTTTGGGTTCCGACCAAACCCAAATCATGAGACAAAAAATGCCAATTAAATTAGAGACAAAAGAACATAGTTTGTAGAACTGGTCATAGATTCTGAAGAAAATAAAATATTGATCAAAGTATAAAAAACTGCGCAGTGTGTGATATACAAAATGGCCAGAATCATCATTTTCTTGCATATATATGAAGTGGCCAGAACTATCCTTTTCAATTTATAAGTGGTTAGACATGATATAAACTTCCACAAAAGTGGATGCAAGGTTCATCAAACAGTTGTCACGCCAAAGGACTTCACAATGCTGCTAACTCGCTCTCCAAATGCTTTTGAAAGGATACGCTTCCCAGGCACATGGAATGGATTTGACACCGCATCAACATAAGCAGCATGGAACCGCCTGAAAAACTGTTCTGTAAAAGTGCAATTAGTACACAATATTGCAAGAATCACAAGAACATTTTCTATTTATCTGCCAAACCATAAATCTTGAGCTGTCCAACCTTCTCAAGTTCAACATATGGAATTTCCTATAACAGGCGATCATTCTTCCAGTTAACAATATCCTACCACCAGTATAGGAGCAAAAGTTTCCATAGTGTTGGAAAAACTAACCACTTCCTTAGATTTGCTACCATTATCTAGAACCTAGATTGAAAATACCATAAATGTCCCTGATGTTAAAAACTGGAATGAACATTAACTACTCAAGAAATGAAATGAAGCCAAGACAATAGACGTGACAGAATATTAGTACCAGTGGTGAGCAATTCAACCACACTGTTGTTGAGAATCCAGTATTCATCTATACCCATGGTTTGTAAGATTTCTCACAGCGCCCTGACACAGAACCCTACTTTATTGATTTGGTTAATTGCAGCTTTTTTATGTCTCTTCTTTATCATTACCCACGTCATTGACAAATAAAGGCCATTGTTGCGAAGGAAAATGCAACATTTTATTTTATCTAGCGCTTTTCAAACATTAATGTGACATTTTATTTTATTTTAGGCTTTTCAGACATTAATGCGACATTTTAGTGATAAGGAAAATCGTGTTACTATATAAAACACAAGATACCGTTTAGTTCTATTCAGCTTTCAAAAGAGTTATGTGTTACTTACACTCCTAACATCTGCATCCCGTACATCTTGATCTGTGGTCACCAATATAAACTTCACTCTGGTGTTAGTTAGATATCCATATCTGAAAATTAAGAAATTCTTGTGAACATCACAATGAGCTGAGCAATATACAATATCTAGCATAACTTGTGGAAGAACTTACACTTTGTAATCTTCAGTTGGGTAAAGAAGGCCCAAAAATGTTTCATTCATGGTTGTGCTGAGTTTCTTTGGATTGTTGACTACAGAAGGAAACATATCAAAAGTAAGATGGTTATGTTCACTAAGATTCTATTGTATAAGCTTGCTGCCAACATTTGAAACAGTGTTCTCAAGCAAACGATCAGGCTGAAACACAAGGATGCATGAATTGCTTCCTATAAGCTTTTAATTCTTTTTAAAATTTGGAGCTATGGGGCATAGAAACTTCTGTTGCACGAAATGGCAGTAGTGTGAGAATCAAGACTATCCGTTACACAGATCAAGCTATCCGGACTCCAGAAAGTATAGAACCTCAACTCTTCTTTGTTGATCAAGCCATCCAAACCAATGGAGTCTGGATTGTCCTTTTTCTTGTCCTATGATTTTTTCAGTTTGTTGTCTACAGTCTATGCTTGTTTTGGTGGAGCGGCTTCAACACTCTTTTCCCAAAGAATTAAAACAAAATCAGAAAGGTGCAAATGAAGATACAGGCTTTTAAATAGTTTGCAAGAATAGGAAGCTATTCTGTAAATAATTCCCATTTTCGTCTATTCAAAGATAGCAAATATGGATATCAGCAAAGTGGGAAACCGGTTCCAAACTCAAACCGGGCAGGAGCCAACAACAGAAACACTGTATCTTAGTATTTTCATTTCATTGCCACTTTGATAAAGCAGGTTCCATGCATTGATTCTGATCCCATTTACAATCAATGTAGAGTCCAAGCAAAGCAGCCCCTGCAATATATCTTCTCACGAGATGGTGCAGACAATGCAATTTCTAACTTCTCATGGCAATCCCACTTCCATTGGAATGAATGTTACCTTTGCAGTCATTTGCAAACAAGACAATTGCATAAAGAAGAATCCATTTCTCTGATTTGAGCTACCGTGGTAACCATGCTAAACATTTGTGGCACAAAGCACCCACATTCATGTGAAGAAATCAATCCTTTGAATCTAGAATGCATTGATTGTGATTTCGTTTATAGCCAATGTAGAATCTACACAGTGTAGCCACT
The DNA here is from genome assembly GCA_037176905.1 of Azolla pinnata. Taxonomy (NCBI): domain Eukaryota; kingdom Viridiplantae; phylum Streptophyta; class Polypodiopsida; order Salviniales; family Salviniaceae; genus Azolla; species Azolla pinnata. The sequence continues at coordinate 22,620 of JBBBWG010027046.1, read as the reverse complement.
GTGATCTACCTTTATACATTGATTACACGTGATGGGGATGCCAATCTAACTTTTCATGTCGATTCCACCTCCGTTGGAATGAAAGGTAACTTTGTAAACATTGGGAAACAAGGTGATTGTTAATGCAAGGAGAACCTATTTATCCCTCTAGTTAAGCTCGTTCTATGTAGAGTAAAAAAAAATGCAGGCATGGTGATCTATCTTTGGTGTGATCTCACATGAAAACACACATGATAGTGTGATTTCTTGTGAACACTTTATTAGCTTGGAGAACGATGTGATTTCCAACTTTTCACGCAAAGTTTGCCTCCATCAGAACAAAAGCTACTGTTGCAATCATTTGGAAATAAACAAGATGACTATTTATGCAAGGATAATTCACTTTTCTTTCTGATTGAGCCCCCCCTGTAGCATTCTAGACATGGCTTGCACAAAGCACCCAATTTGAGAGGAGAAACCATTCTTTTGGCTCCTAACAAAAGGAATGAAATTTTCAAGAGCTCAATTGTTCTTTATCATCCCCTTCACCCAAAGAACAAGATGCTGCGGATGCAAGTGTATTCAGAAATCATCCACAAAAAAGAAGTATGAAAGCCTCATAGATCGGAAAATGAAGGAGCTTTATCATCCTTGATGATATAATCCAAAGATATCGAATTACCTAGGCAACTAGGCTCACAAAAACCTCTGCCCATTCACACGGATCCGGTTCTTTATCATCTTCTTGTGAATTGTTCGGATAGCCGAAAACAACATTGAAGATATAGATAGAGAGAGAGAGAGCGCGAGAGAAAGAGAGGGTGAGCAATGCATGTACCTTTTTCTTCGACGACATCCAAAGAGCAATGGACAATGTGGTGGAACTTGAGCTCATCGTCTCCATCCGTGAAGCTTTTGATGAACAGGGGATTGTTCTGGGGTTCGGGGAGCAAAACCCATCAGGAAAAAACAAGGAATCGATGGTGAGGATGGAAAATCAAAGACTAGCAACACTACCATACACCACCAGAGATTGGAACGGGGAGCTCAAAGCAAAAAAAACAAAAAACAAAAAACAAAAAAAAACACAAGGAAAAAAGCAGGGAAGGAAAACGAGAAGAACAAGGAAAAACAGAAAGGAGAGACGAAAACCTGCTGACCGACCACTGCTACGCAGAGGATCATGGCCTGCGTTTCTGCAAATCTCGCTCGTCTTCCTGCACAGCAGCAGGAAAACCAGGAAATGCCCTATTTGCCCTAATGCCCTCCTCCTCCTCCTTCTCAGACTTTCTATTTATTTCCTCAAATGCCCCTCTCTCTTCCTTTGTTGTTGTTCTTCTTCTTCAGAAACCAGACTTTCTTATGATGAGAAGAGGCTTAAATTTTGGTAAAGAGCTCTTTCAGAGAATCATGTGATAAGATCAAAAGAAAATTAGAGCTACTTCGAATGGCTCGATTTGCTGGGAGATGAAGACTTCTTTCGAGAGACCAGGACCTGAATGGGATAAAGGCGAGATCGGAAGCTCTTTCAGGGAGGCTTTCATCAAATAGTAAAGCAAGTGGTGACAAGAGAACGATTAGAGAGCTCTTCTTAGAGGCTTTAATTAGGTGGTAAGTAGAAGATGAAGAGGAATCAGAGGAGAAAAATAAGGTAGTACGAGCTTACATTCGTCCTCTCTGACCTCCTCGCATAGATAGAGACAAGCCCTGAATCCCCGAATATAGATAAAAGAAGCTTTAGCTGAACTCCTTCGATGATCGAGACTTATGCCCATCTACCGTTGAATGTAAACTCTAAAACTTCAAACATGATCACTGTTGCATCAAGAAACTCGACTTTATCAAGTCGTCCGACTGAGATCAATGATCAACTTAAGCTAGGGGCACATTGGATCTTTTGTGAAACATCACCATAAAGTACGATATTGTGTGAATTCTTAATGTTGATCGGGGATCGAAATCTCTAGCGGTAGATTGCAAGGGCCCGGTATCGGTACAGAAAGTGGCATAAAAAAAGAGGCGCTCAAACCTGAGAAGGGCACGAACACGTGCTCTCACCCATAATAAGCATATCTTACTGTTTTGAAGATGCTCTGCAATGCACGGATGTGCATATTTGGCCAAATCAGATCATCTGTAATCATGTCTACAAATTTTAACCAGCTAGCTAAGTTTGTCGACGAAGGTTTGATACACACATGTTACTGCTTCTATCCCTCTTCTTTTGGTCGTTAGAGCCCTCAATCTTGTGAGAGTTCTACTTTTTTTATTCCCCAGCTTTCAAAGCCCAAAATCCGGGGTCCCATAAATTCAACCTTATTGTGATAGCTGCGAATCCGGGGAATCGTGCAACTTACATTGGCTTCCTGAATCGGTCGAAGAGTTAGGGAGTTAGGATCACAATCGGTGTTAACGAGCACAAAATGAAGCAAGTCACTCAAAGATCTCAAGTCACACCAAATATCACTCAAAGATTGGAAGAACTTGATTCCAAAAGCAAGCAAAAAAAGAAAGAAGAAAAAAA
>JBBBWG010027046.1:7305-20017 GCA_037176905.1 Azolla pinnata | reverse complement strand
CAAGTCACACCAAATATCACTCAAAGATTGGAAGAACTTGATTCCAAAAGCAAGCAAAAAAAGAAAGAAGAAAAAAACCATAGAGAAATTGCTATGATGTTGTAAATGCAATGTTCATATACAGAGGGTCTCAGATGATTGTGTGCATATTATATATACATGCAGCAGACACATACAGAGGCATGCACAATCTGATGCATCCAGCTTGAAGGATTTGCAGGGAGTTATGTTTTCTATGTGCTTTGCTTTATGCCAAACCCTCGAGGCAAGAAGATGTACAAGAAAACCCTTCAGTGGGAACTGCTTCCAGGTAGTCTCTTTCCCTCTCCTCTTCCTCCTTCTTTCTTATGCTCTCTCACCTCCCCTGTTTGAAGGGTAGTGGTATGATTTAGCGGTATGCTCCCATCTCATATGCTTGCATGCATGCATTTTATGTACGTACAACCTATATGCCTGCATACATTCATTGAAACGTATGTGCTTTACATACATTCATGCCTACCTGCATAGCTATATGACTACATAACGGTGTACATACACATATACTTTGAGCGTATACATGGTTACATTGTATTTGCATAGGGGCACATCGACGCGCATACATTCGTCAGTTCGTCGCTCCTCAAGGTCTAATTCACCATTCAACTCACTATGAATACCAATAAAAATGTGATCTGTCATGCCAATAAAAAAGCTTATCAAATAGTGGACAATCATATAAAATGATCCATGATGCGAGAAACTACACGATCGCAGAAAATTTTGAACTATCCATGTGGGCTTCATCCAGAAATGTCTCAAGTATGATAGTGACCTATCTCTTGCTCATAAATAATGTTATCGGAGGAGAGGAGATCCTGACAATCAGTAGTGGCCATCCGGGAAATGGTTGTGATATCAACTTCTCAAGTTCCCATAATTGGTTATTTTTGTCCCATGGATCATTTTGGCCTTTCATATGGATGTTGATGTGACCACCATTCAAGCGCTCTGATGGTGATGACCACCACGATGATGATTCCACGAGGTCAATCCATACATCAGGATACACTTGCGTGCTGTTATATTTTGGCATCTCTGGGAGCATATTGGAGAGGTTCCAAAAGGAAACGCCCTCGACTTTAGAATGGAAGAACCCAAATGTTCATATCAGCAAGAACTTTTACCCCATCCAGAAGTTCGTATACGTATATACAGCCTTCATGTACATCAAATTTGAAAAATACTACAGCTACAATGGTTATGAAGGATCTGGAAGGAGGCATCTTTTCTATTAAGATCGATTAAATCTCCGTTATAGGATGTTATGTCAACAAATTCGATCATAGAATGAAAAACCGACATTCTTCTGCCAAATTTTGCAAATGTAAATTTTATCACTTCCATGCGTTTGCTTTCTTTTTTTCCTTCATCGTTTTGTTGCACCAAGTTTTATCTATTTTTATAAAAATATTTACATTTCATTCATGAATTACTAATGAATTCTCAGATGGAAATGAAATATTGGGATTGTTATGAAATATGCATCTAGTACTAATGTGAAGCACTTAATATGTTGTATTGGAGTTATGACTTGCCCTACCTCAGTTGCTTGAATTTTGGAACTTATGAAATGTAGGAGACCCTGATACAACTAATCACTGTGACATCCAGTAAAATTTACATGGAATTCTTTATTTGTCTCATAAAGTGCTGAGCTTCGTAGCAAGAAGTTGGATCTTTGTTTGCTGCTAGAATTATTTTGAATGTCAGAGATGGAAAGAAGGATAATATTTTCAGTTACAACAGGGCCTATCATCAATCCTCATGCTTCTTTTCTTTGCCCATGCAGGACATCGTGGTCTGACAGGAAGAGCCGGTCATACAGCCACTCTTGTTGGGAAAGATATATATGTGTTGGGTGGTCGTAATGGCAATGAGTTTTTCAATGATATGTGGGTGTTTGATACTGAAATAGAACAGTGGACTCTTTTGCAAGCCAAAGTGCCATTTTCTCCCAGGGCATATCACTCTTGCACTCTTGTTAATGACAATGAATTATGGGTTATAGGTGGTAGTGATCCAAAAATGATGCACTCTGATGTACATGTCTTCAACACAGTGTCCGTGAAGGTAACGTCCATGCATTTCTTGTTGTACGTAGGTAACATCGAATTGTTCCACTAGGGAATGCTTTATATGTTTTTCTAGTTTTGTAGTGGTCCTGTCCGGTCTTGTCAGATAGCTCCATGACCCCTCGAGGGACACATGCAGCAGTTCTTCATCCCAGACACAGACGCTCAATATTAATATATGGAGGCTATGGGGGATCCAAGCCCAGCTGGTTATGTGATCTTATTATCTTTCACACAGGTCAGCATTATCTGTTTTCTAGTCATTTTGTTTTTTTAAGCACATTGAGATGCAAGAATATGGTATAATGTCCTGGGACTTGGATTCAGACACACTTGAATGGCAAGACCTGAGGCCAGAAGGCGCCAAACCAAAGGGAAGGGGATATCATACATTCACAGTGTTTGGCAATTATGTTGCTCTGTTTGGTGGTAAAGCTGAGGGAGGAATTATAAATGAGGAAAATTTAAGGTACTGAGTGAGTTACTGCAACCTAGGCTTTCTTTGGAAGCTATGTAAAAAGAATGAGGTATCTTTCTGGCAGTGTTTATGATGCACTAACGAACAGATGGAGCATGGTAGCTGTGAGAGGACAGCAGCCTTCTCCCCGTTCTAATCACGTTGCAGTTCTTATGGATGATGGGCCTATTTTCATTCATGGTGGACGGCATGGATCGTTGCGTCTAAGTGATGCTTATGTCTTACAGGTACCATATATACTATTCAAAGTATATTAGATTACAATTTGTTCTTATAGCTTGAATAAAAGAGGGAGAGGGAGAAAGAGTTGCATATAACACACTTATTCAGGTTGAATTTCTTGAAGGTGATGTTATTCTTGTTTTAAGAAGCACACCCCTTTGTTCAGGGTTTTGTAACATTGAGAATTATCTCAGCACTCAAGAAGAAGCATTTTGCTGCATTCTTCTGAAAATTGAAAAATTTCACTATAAACATCTGTTAGGAGTGGTGCTCAATGTTCTCATATGATATTACTTTGGGAGGAGAATCACGCATGATACATACTGTGCAATTATATTCAGTGGTGCCACTTTAGTTGAAATTATATATTATGATAACTTTTTGCATTTAGTGGTATTATATGGTCATTACCAACAACAAACTCTTGAGAAATGTGTAGGTTCCATTGGTCCCTTGCAGTATCTCACACCTAGATTTGAGCTGGCATATGATTGAGCAATCAGAACATCCAATAGGCATAAAGAAAACTCCAAGAAAAAGATCTTTGGAATACAATGCCCTATCTGGTCGTTCAGCACATTGTCTTGTATCCAAGTCTCAAGAATTATATATGTTCGGCGGTTATGGGGGTGAAGGTAAGTGGAAAATTATCCTGATTATAATGTACTGATAATATATACATTTAAGAAGTTTGATAGATTTTAAAGTGAGATTTTCCAGGTCTTACATTCGCTGACATGTTTGTGCTGCGAAAGTTTCCAAAAATACCAGGTTATTCCTCAAATTAGATTTTAATTACCCGTGTTGTCAGTGATGATTATGTTTCCATTGGTATTTGCTGAGATACACTTGGATTGCTTCTTGGCAGGGCTAGAAGTAAGAAACAGATCGTTAACCAAGAAATCTGTCACTGAAATTGAAGATATTATCGAGGACATTGATGGCAAAGAAGATGAAGGACGTGAAGATGGCGGATGGAAAAGTACTAAACTACCGAGAATGCATAAAAAGCAGAACATAGAACATCTTCCAAAGTTCGGTAGGTTTTAAACTGATTGCATGCTGGATTGGAGTCTAGAAATGGCTACACATGCATTTCTTTCATTCATTATATCTCTCTGTACAACCTTGAGCTATTTTTTTGACCCGGATAGGATTAGATATTCTGCTCATCAGGTTTTTTTATTTCTCTTCTTTTGTGAGAATAAAGTCACCTGGCTAAGTTAAGTGCATGATCCTTAATTGAGTAGGTCGCTGTTATGATTCCTAGATTAAACTAACTGGGGGCTATGTAAGTGTGATGCTTACTATTTGGGGATATCTTGTAACCACTTTCTGGCTATGGCATATATCTCCGCACTGACTTCTTGAGTGTCCAAGTATCTCAAATGTTTAAGCCCTACTTTGTGGCTGAAGTTTGCAAATTTAACCAGATTTCAGATGCTAAAGATCTCAGGATTTTCATGCAATCTACATGACATGATCTTGATGTTTCATTTCTTGACTGTTTTGTGGTGTTAGTCACTGCTAACTTGCAATCAAAGCAAGGGGATGATGGTGGCTCTCGTGAGAACCTCTTCACGCCTGAAACCAGATCAACTGTACCTATAAAAAGGAATATTAGTCCTAAAGGCAGGGCCTTGTTATCAGTTGAAGATAGGACAATGGAGGTGTTTTTCCCGAAGGAACTCTATCAAAAGGATGTGATGTCATTACAAAAGTCGGTGGAATCTCTGAAAGAAACAATCAAAGAGAAGGTAACTTTGAAACACCACTTCCCATGATAATATGTTTCATGTAGACAAGCCTTGTAAGTCCCTGAGAACGAAAGTCATAATATTATTTTGTATTGCCATGCATTATTAAGCCATCCTCTGCTTTTCCACAATTATGCCCAGTGTTTGTTTTCTCAATTCACGTCTGTGAAAATTCTCCGTAATATCTACACGTGCAATGTCATAGGAAGACACAGGATGTATTCAATGTTGTAAACTTTGACATGTCTGTTAACCTATGCAATGAACTGCAAACTTTGATATTGGCAATAAGTCATCCTGTAAAATTGATTCCGACTTTAGAAAACGGTGGATTAGTACAATCATATATGTTCGCAAAGCTTGATGGACGTCATGAACTAAAGATAGTGAACACCCCTTAGTTCTTGCATTCCAAGCGTATATAAATAATGCCAATCCAAATCTAATAAAGATTGTAGTCATTGTGGCAATATAACTTGTTCAAGTGTGTAATGAAAGTTGTTAGCCAGGCATTTTCCTCCATAATTGAGAAAATGTTAATGCCGGTTTTAGCTCAATGAGCAGTTGCTAATAGCCCAATTGTGTCTGGGTCAAAAGAGACAATATATGCTGAATCTCCTTCTTCTCTTATTGGAATGCAAAAGATTGGTGTATGTTTATGTAGATATGGCATAATGGCAATGTTAATGACCATGGTATGGGATCTGTTCATGTTCTGACGATTAGTTATTTTGTATGCACTAGACGTTGGTGGATTCAAACTTCCAACAACGGACTGTTCAGCTGGAGCAAGATGTGCAAAGGCTTGAAAAAGAAAAAATGGAGCTTCAATCAACTTTTTCGGAATCGGAAAAGGAGGTAACCTTCGACGATTTACTGATCAAACTTCTCTTTATTTACTGCTTTAAAAAGATGAAATGGGTTTCAATTGATGTTTCAAATGTTGAGAAGGGAGCTAAACCCTTCATAACTTACTTGTTAAACATCTGCCCCACAAAGACAATTTAGGGCTACAATTGCTTTTCTTTGTGTCTGGTTGAGAATATTGATATTTAAAGTTCCATCTCAAAAAGCTTGATGGCACTTGCAGCTTGCCTACCAAAATAAGAAATATAAAAAACTGGAGCAAGAGAATAGAACCCTGAAATCTCAGATCCAGGTAGAGGACATAGATCGATTTTCTGGAAGAAGAGCATTATTTTTTTTGAATACTGGCTACATATAGTATAAGAGTTTCATATTGTTTAATTTGTATCTCAGGATCTCAAGTACTCTTTAGATGATAAAGAGAATGCGAGGCAGGCAGAAATAGTAAAATTAGAGGGCTACGAGAAGCAGCTACAGACTCTAAGCAAGTAAGATATTTTATTTTTTTGGTTCTTTTAGAACTGAGGCATCTGTTTATTAAATCCAAATTTGGGGTACAAATGACAGGTTTCAAAGCATAGAAGTCCAAAGTTTTGGTTTCAAACTGATCTCAGATGATCCATTTTTCTTGTGAAATTTCTGTAAATGTTGGGTGTGTCGTCAAACTGTGTGATTGAATGAAGTTGAAAAAGTTTGGGAACGCTACTGCCCTCTTCAGCAAATACCTACTCATTCTTATCTCTCGTTTTATGGCAGGTCTATTGAAGGAAACACAGCTCTTCTTACTGAAGTTAGTCTGGAGCGAGATAAATACAAATCATGTGTAAGTTTCGTGATGCATCATTAACAAAGCATGCACTAAACATGTATATCCATAACCTGAATTTTTATGAAATTAATGATCATACCGAGTATCAAGTGTAGAAGTAGGTGAACACTCCTACTGGCAATAGGAGAGACTTGAGGTTCATGCACAAGCTCTTTTTGTAATCCCCTGGGTAGTTATTACCATTTCATTATCATTATCGGATTGTGATGGCTTGTAATCTCAAAACTATACCATCAGATGGCCAAAACGTCATTGAATATGTTCTCGAGTTCATTGGAGATTTAACCAGAATGCAGATGAGAGAAAAAGAGTGACTTACATGGAAAAAGATGTCACTCTTTAACAAACCGTTAATGTCATCCACAGTGACTATCATCTTAATGGAACTAACTCCCTTTCTTGCCTACACAGCATAATATTTGTTGAAAAAGGTGTTTGGATGAGATGGGATACTTTCTAGAAGCTAAGGCATAGCTTCCTAATTTTCATGCTAACTAGATGCTTATTGCCATTGCTAACCTTTGAGATAATGCAATAAACTTCATTCGTTCTCTCTATTCTACAGCGGAGAAAATAAACTTCGTATTCCAGGCAGTAGCTTCCTATACCAAGTTACACCATATTCTACTGAACTCCAATGGTGGTGGAACCCTCATTGGTTGATGAAAATAATTTGGTAGAGATAAATTGACCATAAATGTGAACATTATGTGCAAACAGTTTCTGTTATGTATTATTACAGATGCATGCATTAGAAACAGAGCTTGGGAAGCAAATGGAAGCTTTGAAGCAAGTGAGCTCTAGATTTGAAACGGAAAAGACTTTACTCCTCAAGGTTAGGGCTATATATTTCACAGTAACATTGGGTTTGCTATGTGTAAAACTTGCGGTTTCTAATGCTTGAAATTGGAAAGTTTTGTAAGAGTATATTTATTCTACTCACATGGTTTTTGATAGGGTGACTAAGATATGCTTATAGTCCTATTTAATCTTTACTAATTCAAAGAATGCATTTTATTCATTTAATTTCCTTCCGGTCATCTCTGGATTTTGCTTGCATGAATGGTGAGAACTCTAGCATGCTGTGGTGCATGTTCCGCTCCATAAATCTCATAGAGCTTTAGATTTTGAAGCATGAGGTTAGTTTGACTCATTAAGGGATGCAGGAAACAGGATATTGCAGACAGACAAATGAGAGTTGACAAGCTACTTACTGATTTGGGTGCTTCAAAGGTGTGAAATGCTAATTTCTCATCTTGCGTGAAGGGGTTTGCATTAATTCTTTATCATTCCATCTGTTCTGGTGTATTTTGCTTGTCTTCAGGAGTCCATGAAGTCCTTGGAAGATACCATAAATCGACAAGCTAGACAGATGGAGCAGGTAGCTCCTTCTTTCTACTTCCAACTAATTAGACACCTAGTCATATAGTAAGCACAATACTTAAATTGCACAAAAGATGCAAAACCAAGAAAATGTACTTCTTATATCCATATCTAAATTACTGGGTCAATGCAGGATAGCTGCAAGATAACCTCATTGCAGAAAGAAAAAGAAACGCTGACATGTTCTAATGCAGTTTTGGTATCTGAGAACAAGCAGGTAATTTCCTGTTTGCAGAACAAACCTCTTCACACTAGTTATGAATCTTTACAACAGAGTTATCTTTGCGTAAACAGTTGATGGAAGCCAAAGAAGGAGCTGAATCAAGCAATTCACTTCTTCGCTCTGAACTGCAATCTGTAAGAATGATAGCTGACCAGGTGAGTGTTTTGGGCTACAAATCGAGCTCTGATTGACATGTTTCTACCATGAAAAGGAATGACAAGGGAGTGGATCGAACAAAGCTTTCTAATTGATTGTGGTTGTAAGGGTGGAATTCAAATACTGCAATTGAAGGAGGCGCTGGAGCAAACCAAAGAACACTCTTCGACGCTTCATGAGTCTTTGAAAAAGGTACTATTTTTTTGTCGTATATTCAGAGGCACTGTGAATGTTTTCTTTCTAGGTTTTCTTTTTGTTAGTTGGTAAAACTGAAGTAAAGCTTACAAAGCCTTTTGTTGTGATTTTCCAAATTAGATGGCATTTGCAAAGGGTTGTCATTGTTAGCTTTGTGATTTGCACGGGAAATGGCAAAAAATGGAGTAATTTGGTGCTTCCAAATCTTAAATGTTTCAACAGGGAAAGTCCTAGTGTTCATGCATGACCTTGAGAGTATGGTGCAGTAATAGGTCAGTTCCGTTTTGTAAAGACCAAAACCTGCCACTTAACCGAACCAAACCAAACCAAACCAAACCATTTGAGCTCTTTAAACCACTAAGACTGTCTAGAACCTGGTCCTAAAGCTGTCTAAACTGTTTAAACTGTAGTATTTAGACAAATCCAAAACCTGAGTCAAAGAGGACCAACTGAACCTAACCATCAATACTGCTTAAAGTGCAAATCTGTGGTTTCTGGTTGGTTTTCCACTCAATCTGAAGTGTTTCCGGGCGCTATATATATTTTGTGAGGTGTATATATGGTTTCCTCATGTGTGATACGTATCGAGGGGAGAAACTTTCAAGTGGTTGAGGGGTTTTGTGAAAGATGTTAGTTGTGCAAAGTGTTATGTTTCAGCATTGGTTTTTTAACACAAAGCCGTAGCAACGATTGTCCGATCTGAGAATTTCTCATGTTTTCCTGTAATGGCGCAGAACGAAGAGAAATTGTTGAAACAGGGAGAAGAGTATGAGAAGATCCGGTAAGCCTTCTCTACTCTCCAGCGATCTAGATCATCATATTACCGTTCAAAGTTTTCTGGGATTTCGTACTACATTCGACCCGACAGTTTGCTTTTGTTCCCAAATTTCAGGAGGTTGATGCGGGAAGCCGAGGAATTCGAACTAGCGCAAGTAAGAACATTGCAAGCGCACGCGGAGAAGCTTCGTTGTGCCAGGCAGTCTTGTCCATATCAGTGAGGTATATAGAGGTAGATGATATAAATGCTTAAAATACTTCTGTATCAGCGATGTATGAACAAGACTCGGGCGATTCCTGTCATTGGGCTGTTTGGAACTCCAGAGGAATTCGATAGACATTCTTGGCACCATTTCTTCCATATGCTTGAAAGATGTATGAGGCACCATTTGCATCAGAGGCATATATATGTCTCTGTCTGCTACACAGATTTGGCATCTAGGAAATGAAATACATTTTCATGTTGGTCCATCTTCTTTCAATGGCAATGGTTTGTCTGGATTGCAATGGCATCAGAAGCGTTAAAGCTTTTAACGAGAAGTCGGTTGCGAGCTGCAAGAAAGTAAATGCTTTGATGATGATGATGATGATGATGCTATGCTGTTGAAATTAGAAAACATGGCAAACAGAAACAGATGGAATGAATGATCCAAACTCTGTTTTTTACTTGTCACACTGGAGCTCGAAAATAACCACAATCACCTTCCATGTCCAAGCGAATCATCGAGAAAACTGTGGAAAATCAGAGTTCTGCTGATCATTCCATCCTCTGTTTCCAAAAAAAAACAAATTCTCACCACGCATTCTCGATGCAAAAATGCTGCATTTTGAGCTGAGCAAGCATGCTACTTTGCATACTCGATTGATAAATTGGAATCAAAACACAGATCAAAACAATACACATACATCTTGGGTCTGCATTTGAAGCTCCCCAAGACAAATGGGGTTTGGAATCTGATGATCAGAAGATTCAGCAAGAGAAGAAGCAGAACATGCTCTTCTTTCTCAGCCTCTTTCTTCATCTGACTTTTATACATATGCCTCCACACATACATACACATACATAAATGCTACTGTTGCCTAGCATTGAATACAACTTGAATGATTGTTTTTTTGAAAAGTTAGTTATGGCAGTTAGTTGGTGTCTGTTTTTTTCTTTTTGAACTCCACCATTTCCCCCCATGGCCAGGAAGCAAGAAACAGAATGATTTTGGAGGAGATTCTGAACAGTGATGTGCAGCATATCAGAACAGAATGCAATGGTGATTGATTGATTTCATTTTTTGCACACAGAAATTTCCCTTTGCATTCAAGAAGAATTAACAGACCAAATTGTAGCAAAAAAAAGATGCAGAATCAGAGAACAAAAGGAAGCAGCAACAAATTCCAGATGCAAATGAGAGAGAACAGAGAAGAAGAACAGAGAGAGAGAGAGAGAGACAGTAGTGTGTGGTGTTGTTGTGGAGCTCGCCATGGCTGCAGCTCGATCTACCTTCCCCTTCCTCTGCTTCTTCTGCTTCTTCTTCTTCCTCCTCCTCTTCTCTTCTCCTCGCCTCGCCTCGGCCACCGATCACATCGTGGGCGCCAACAGAGGATGGCAGATCCCCTCCGACGTCCCCGGCGGCCTCAACTACTCCGACTGGTCTGCCTCCCACACCTTCCGCACCAACGATGAAATCAGTAAGCGAAGCTCCTTTGCAATCATCGATCTTTTCCTGCAATCTCGGCATCAAGCTGTGGAATCAGACGACCGATCGATCGATCGATCTGTGTGGAAGTCTGTCTTGTGGTATCTTTTCCATCAATGAATCGGTCGGTCAGCCATCGATCGATCGATATCGATCTGTGTAGACTCTGTCTGTAGTATCTTTTCAATCAATGAATCAGTCAGTCAGTCAGTCATCGATGGATCGATCGATCTGTCTGCCTGTCAGTAGCATCTTTCCATCAATGAATCAATGAATCAGTCAGTCAGTCATCGATCGAATCGATCGATCGATCTGTCTGCCTGTCAGTAGCATCTCTCCATCAATGAATCAATGAATCAGTCAGTCAGTCATCGATCGATCGGTCGATCTGTCTGCCTGTCAGTAGCATCTCTCCATCAATGAATCAATGAATCAGTCAGTCAGTCAGTCAGTCATCGATCGATCGATCGATCCGTCTGCCTGTCAGTAGCATCTTTCCATCAATTATGAATCAGTCAGGCATCGATCGATCGGTCTGGACTCTGTCACTAGTATCGTTTCAATCGATGAATTGATTACTCATCGATCGATCTGGCTGCCTGTTCAGTAGCGTCTTTCCGTCTGAATGAATCTGAATGAGTCAGTTCTCAATCGATCTGTCTTGTCTGTCGGTAGTATCTTTCAATCAATGGATCAGTCAGTCAGTCAGTCAGTCAGTCTCTCAGTCTAGCTGAGCTTTAGGGTTAGGGTTACAAATGCTGAATCAGATCGGTTGCCTGGTTTTCCACGGTTCAGGACGACAATCTGCCCTTTCCTGAGCTCGTTCCATTCCTGCGGACTCTACATTTTTCATGGTATTCTCTGACAATGCTTCTGCCGGTGCACATTCCTTCAATTGTTTTAGTCTAGCTTCTGATCTGAAGCAAAGGTCACCGATTGATCCGAGCTCTCCATGGCTCGATTCCTGTGCATATTCCTCAATTGTTTTTGTCTAGCTTGTGATCTGAAGCAAAGGTCGGCGATCGATCTGAGCTCTCCATGGCTCGATTCCTGTGCCTATTCCTTCAACTGTTTTAGTCTAGCTTCTGATCTCAAGCAAAGGTCGCCGATTGGATCTGAGCTCTCCATGGATCGATTCCTGTGCCTATCTACAGTACGCTTCATGACTGCAAGATTCACAACAATCTTCAGAATCAGCCTTTCTCGCTTGGCAGAGCTTCATCCAAAATGGCCTGCATATATATGGCTTCGACGATTCATGTGTCTGTGCTTTCCGTAACAACCTTGGATCTGAGATGGAAGCATTTCTCGATCGTTTGAGGGGATAATCTTCGGAAAAATCTGTCGCAACCAACCATTTGTCGAGGTGAAAATTTGTGTAGAGAAACATGAATCAAGCCCTGCAATATGGATCTTGCGATCAGAAACCAACCTCGGATCCATGAAAGAGGACAGCTTATTCATATTGTCTCTAATCTTTGAAGATCTGAATTAAGCATTTCTTGGTTCGCTTGCCGGGCTCCTTGATGCTGGCAGTTCTTAGCAATGATCCAACCATGACTTTGCATTTTGCATCCGAGTTTAACTATGTCCAGAAGGGTTTAGTTTCCTGTGTCTACTGTACATTTTCGCCTGCTGCTGCTAGTAATCTTTGAAAATCTGATTCGCCATTTCTTGGAGCTCCCTGATTCGCCATTTCTTAGGTATGATCCAATCACAACTTTGCAGTTTGCAGAGTTTTAACTACCAGGGGAGGGTTTGATTCCTGTGTCTACACATTTCACGTGCTGCTAATCTTTGACAATTCTGATTCAGCATTAATTCTTGGAGCTCCTTGATGGGCAGAATTTTGAAAGTTTGATTCCTGTGTCTACACATTTCATGTGTTGCTAAGCAATCTTTGAAAATTCTGATTCAGCATTTCTTGGAGCTCCTTGATGGGCAGAAGAAGAGTGTTAATTTCTTAGTGGTGATCCAATCACAACTTTGCATTTTGCAGAGTTCTAACAACCAGGGCAGGGTT
>JBBBWG010027035.1:11964-66457 GCA_037176905.1 Azolla pinnata | reverse complement strand
TTTAGGGCTTATTTAGGGTTTAGTTAGGGTTTAGCTCCGGTATTCTCCCCCTGATTTTAGGGTTTATTTAGGGTTTATTTAGGGTTTAGCACCGGTCTTCTCCCATTGATTTTAGGGCTTATTTAGGGTTTAGCTCTGCTCTTCTCCCTCTAATTTTAGGGTTTATTTAGGGTTTAGCTCCGGTATTCTCCCCCTGATTTTAGGGTTTATTTAGGGTTTAGCACCGGTCTTCTCCCATTGATTTTAGGGCTTATTTAGGGTTTAGCTCTGCTCTTCTCCCTCTAATTTTAGGGTTTATTTAGGGTTTAGCTCTGGTATTCTCCCTCTGATTTTAAGGTTTATTTAGGGTTTAACTCCAGGACTCTCCCTTTGATTTTAGGGCTTATTAGGGTTTAGTTCCAATATTCTCCCATTGATTTTAGGGTTAAGGGTCTAGCTCCAATACTCTCCCTTTGATTTTAGGGTTAAGGGTTTAGCTGCAGGATTCCCCTCTCATTTTAGGGTTTAGGGTTTAGCTGCAGGATTCCCCTCATTTTAGGGTTTAGGGTTTAGCTCCAGTATTCTCCCTTTGATTTCAGGGTTTAGGGTTTAGCTCCAATATTCTCCCTCTCATTTTAGGGTTTAGGGTTTAGCTTTGATATTCTCTCTCTCATTTGAGGGTTTAGTGTTTGGGGTTATCTCTAGTTCTACTTCAATGGCAAGCTTCTGCTCCAGTTAAAGCTTCGCTTTTGCGCAGTTTATCATGTAGACTTCTTGACGATGGCCCACACCATTTTCGTTTCTTCGCCGATCGATCAGAAACCCATCTTCTACCTGATGAGCTTCTTGGATCGAGGAATCAGACCTTCTGGTCTCGCTTGAGCCTTAACCATATAGATCCTGACTATAAACTAATTGTTTCCTTGAGAAGATCAAATTGCCACTGGCGTCTTGCAAACGATGCTCTAGCACAGATGCCAATGGAGAAAAATCCATCTGTTTTTGCCTGAGCCTGGCTTTGATTCCATTTGGGTCCATAATAATGCCATTGGTCTGGTACTCGTATGAGCTTCTGAACCGGATGAAAACACTCGGATGATGCGTTGTATTCCTTTGGATTCATCACAGCTTGCGCTTATGCGTCGTGTGCATGTCAAACTTTTGGAAGGTTTTTAGGGTTAAGCAACCTTTGCGTTAGCTGAATCGTCGAATTTATAAATAGTTCAATCACTTTTGTTCCAAATAGCCATTGCATCTACTGTGTTTGGTTTAGATAGGACTATTAACAAATACTTATCTAACTTGCATGATGATCTGAACCACTTGAGCTGTTAAGCTAGTTACAATTTTACATATATATGCCGATCCTATGTATGCATTTGTATATCGCATTCATTCTCCCATTGCGCACCAATCGTTACTATGATTTTTACTTGTTCTAGTGTGAACATTGGAACCCTAACCTCCTACATAATTTGAGCCTCATCATTTACATGGTCCTACAGCCACATGATTAAAACCATTATCTATTCAGTGTCAATGCATATCTTTGATCAAATGAAAGACGTTGTCCAAGAGATTAATTTTAGCATCTGACAAATTATTATTACAAGATAATGAATAGCTCTAATCTTCTTATCCTTTCGGGGATTTCCATTGAACTTTTTAGTTGAAATTCCAACTTGAGCTTATGGTCAAGCTTGACATCCACAATGACTGTGTACATGATTGATTATACGCTGCATGTGTAAAACATCTACATGCAAACTTCAATAACCAAAAATAATATGTTTTTAAGACACCCACAATCAGAAGCAAATTGAGTCCCCATCTTAATGAACCCTTCCGTTCAATGTGAAAATGTTTGCCGCTAATGATCAGAGAGTCGTCTAATTAGATCGTGGAACACTTCGGCACCAGAGTTATATAGGCCTCGTGTGGCCTGTACTCAATAGTAGATTAGAATAGAATGCTTTCTCAGCTTACAAAAGAATAATGAGTTACCAGCAGTAATGAATGGAGATACAATCCAAGTGGTGTATCTTTTAGTATTACAAATAGCAATGTGCAATCTCCCGAGGAGTCAAGGTAGTTAGAAAACAGAACCCCCAAGCATCTTTTCTATTTCAGGTGGTTACTTCTTCTTCTTGACTCATTAATTGATTGGAAGCAAAGAATCATTATATTAATCACTTAGGAACGGAAACACATACCCATTATTTAGCACTATAAGGGGAGCCCTTCATGCATTACTTGGGAGTGCTAACCCATTCTATCTTGTAAATCTGTAATAAAGCTCGATGCAAAGGATGTGAGCTTCCTTCCTGTTTCACCAGCTATAGCCTTCAAGCTGTTCATATCTTGCGATGCCTGCACAATCCATATCATTCGGTGAGCGCAAGGGAAACAAAAAAATAAAATACAACGTTCAAACAATGAAGTACTCATGCCTTTTCATCGACTCCATAAATGCCATGGTCTAACCACATTGCAAGAATCTATAGTGCTATTTGAGCAATCAGATATCTGTTGATACCTTTCATGTGGGGACATTTTTGGAAAAAGTCTGACCCAATAACATATGACAAAGAATGAAAGAGCTTTGATATAATATTCCATATTTTTTTTCATACATATATGAGCTGATGGCCTAACTTTACATGATTAATACTTGTGTACATATATATACACATTGTAAGCTTTGGAGCAATAGCTTTCCTTATGAAACTTTCAGATCTTTGTGCTTCAATTTTGGGTGCCTAGGACTTTATAGAGATTGTGTCATGGTTCCATTACAAAGGAAAAGAATAATAGACGTCAGGGCAATTGGAAATGTAGGTATATCCAATAGGACGTTGGTTATAAAATCCAACACAATTACAAAAGTAACAAGTTTATGGTTATTGTTACAAGCAACCTTCTATCAGCATATCAAGACTTCCAATTATATATCTATACAGCATCACAAAATTAGAAGTTAATAAAATCTTATTATTCCGGAAAAAGGATAGATGTACCTGAAGTGAGATTTTAGTCATTAATTCAGTTGCTGTGAGATCAAAGGGTGAGTCATCAAAAACTCCATCATCTACATGGTTATTGCTGAAGTAATCGGAACTAGAGATAGCCGAAGAATTCTACAGGAAAATGTGTCATCTTTTAGTGCAGAAGAAAATATTCAAAATGAAAAACCTCTCAAATATCACAAAGTTCTCTTTATTTTCAAAATGCCCCCGATTATGAGATTTTCATGAATCGCTTTGGCCAAGATTGAGCTTGACAGAGCAATTATATGTGCCATTATCAGCAAATACATGGTGAATTTACTCTCTCTTGGCTATAATCATGGGGTACTTGACCAATTGTATAGCAGAATAGTCCTGCGTTTCCGAATATTGAAGGGATGACCAGTGAATGGCCTTTGGGGAAATAATAAGCAGACAAGGGCATTGGGAAAAATTATCGAAAAAACTGAAATTTGAAGCCTTGTATCAGAAAAAGGATTGAAACTTTTGTATGGCACATACCGCAAACTTTTGCAGACGAGCTTGGCTTTCAGGATCTGTGGCCTTTTGCTGATCACCAAAAAACTGAGAAGATGAGATAGATTTAGCATTTGCAAACTTGGTTCTTGCCTCATTACTCTCCTCTATCTGGGATAAAAAAAACAAGCGCTTTAAGCACTATTTTCGTCATGAAACAAGCAAACAAGCAGAGCTACCTAGAGAACAAATAGTGGAGTAGCAGGTGTTTACCTGAACCTTTGGCCGACCATTCATTTGCTGTTTCTTGAGGCTTGACAATCCTCCAAATTCTGAAAAGAAATCAGTGACGCCACCTGAAGGAGCGGAAATATGCCCATTCGAAAGGGTTGTGGTACTCGTATTAGATGGAGGAAGCAAATCCTCAGTATAGTTGAAACGAGAGCTTTGCTTAGATCCATTAGTCCCATTGATGCCATTTGTGCCATTGGCTCCATGAGAAGAAACCACTCTGGGAGGGGCTTCCAAAGGTTTCTGGTTGTATAAATTCTCATCGGGCTACAGCATACACAGAGCGAATATAATAAGGACACAAGGAAAACAACCCATGAAACCAGCTTAAGTTTCTACTAAATTGCTAGCTAAAGTCATCGCCTTTATACAGGATGATGGTTTATCCTGAGGAATCTCCATAATGTAGTTCTCTACCTTCAAATAGCTAGAGACGTTTCAAAGCAGACTTAAAGAGGTGGTTTGCTTCTTTGAATCTGAATCATGTACGCACGCTATTAGATTGCCTCTAGAAATGTCACTTTGAATTTTTAATACGCATTTTGCTTCTAGAAATGTTACTACGAAAGGCATGAAACGCAAAGTTTGACTGCACTAGAAAGAGAGAACAAATAATATGATTATCAATAGAAGGCAGTAGGAACAAATATCATCAACCCCATCAGCAAACCTTTGATGTAAGCTTCTTCACGCCTAATGAGCTTGATTTTCCTGCTGACACCTTCTTAGCGCCACTGAGTGAAACAGGCCTCTTAACTGTACAATTAGAAGTCGGATGAGAAGCCATTACAACTGCAGGAACAGTTTGTGGTTCAGCTTTTGCTATATCCTGGCTTGGAGAGCTCACTCGCTCAATAATATCAACATCAGCAAACTCATCAAATACATCTGCCTTCTGTGATGGTACATTCACGGCAGCAGTAGTATTCACAGTGGCTGAAGATGGTTGAGAAACCTCCTTCATAAGCAACTGTTTGTAAAGCTCTGCTGCTCTTGATGTATACTTGGCATCCATTTTCCCTCCATCCGTCCATCCATGTTGCTTGAAAAATGTACTAGCTCTTGCATTCCCACCATAACTCATAGCTTTCAATTGTTCTGGAGCCCAGCTATCCAAGTTTGTAGATCTGGGAAGGTACATTACGAATCAAACAAGATATCTTTGGAAGGAAAAGAAAATGTTTTGCAGTTCTTTGCGAGGTGTACACACTGGTTAATTTTTACTTTGTGGATGTGTATGAATATGGTTTGAGGCTTTTGCCCAACAGTATTTTCGCCATGAGGCCTCAAACTGGTTACAGTGCATCGAAATGTATTTACCTCACAAAGGTAATGTGTACACCGAGGCTTCGATGCACAGCAGAGCAATCCAGACAGATGAATATTCCGTAAGTAACAGAGGCCCAGCTGGGATTCTTTGATCCGCAATCAAAACATACCTGCAAAAGAAATCCGTCATTCTCTTAACGCTAGGATAAATACCGGTGGATGAAACACAGAAGAGAAGAAATGTAACAGATCTTGAAGGAAAAGGATTTTAAGCATTATACTGACTGTAGTATGCATTAGATGCTAATTTGCTGCAGCATATGTTAATGTAACACGAAGCTTTCTTCCTAAATGGAATGCAAGATATGTACAAATATTCTAATTACACACACACGATCATAAGGGAATCGTTTCAAATCAAATAGAGTTTTTGTGCAACTATATGAAAACTATAAGGGGAAACTATGTGGAAGCTTACAAAATTTTCGAGGTTTCAAAGAACAGTTATGAGCCAACATGACAATTGCGATGTTGTATGGAGGTAAGTACGGAGTCCCATGCCTCATGAAATCTTTCATGGTATTAACAGTGCACAGTTGCACGATGTTACTGTCCCACTAAGATCTTCACATGTCAAGATGTGTAGCATCAAACTTTGTAGCTGCCACGATACCTATTTTTTGTGCTTTAAGATCAGTTGAAAACTGTTTATTTCCAACAAATTGGGACTCGATGCTTAAACAGCTTTTGCTCAACTATAAAATTGAGAGCTATGGCTACGAAGAAGCAGTCATAATAAGGAGGAGACTAATAAAGATCTAGATTTGTTGGCAATTTTCATCAGCCTTCCTCTCAGAACATCGGAAGAGGGAAGAACATGGGATTGGTTAAAAACATCAGATCAATAGATATAACCAATGAGATATTTCATAACTACATATTCAAGGTTTGGACTCATGAGAGCATGTGTGACTGATGATGACATGAGATGAAATTTGAATGAAGACTAGATAATCATAGAGCCGATGACGACTGAAATCTTTTCAATCACATTTTCAAGTTTCAGTTTTCATCCCTCTCCCTAGATAGAAGATCTAGAGTGTTTGCCTCCACATACTCAAGATTTGGACTCGTGAGAGGATGGGTGACTGATGATAAGACTAGATCGTGATAAGATCCAATGAAGACTGCAATCTTTTCGGATCACGTTTTGAAGTTTGAGCTTTGATCTCTCCCTCTACCGAGGGAATGAGATCGAGGAACAATGGTCTGTCGCACGCAGATCATCACTTCATCGTAACATCAGTTAAAAAGGAGAACAAACACACATTGCCAAAGAAATGGAAGAGACGCGGAGCGAGGGAGGGAGAAGTACCTTGTTCTCCGACTTAGATTTGAGTCGTTTGAAGGTCAGATTCTTGTCTTGGAATTCGTCGACAGCCATGGCGAGGCAGAAGGAGCGGGAGCCAAGAAAGAGGAAGAAGATGAAGATGAAGACGAAGACGAAGATGCTGATGAAGGCGGCGAAGAGAGAGAGAAGGGAGGAGGAGGAGGAGGAGAAGGACGACGACGACGACGACGACGACGAAGCAGAAGCAGAAGAAGAAGAAGAAGAAGAGGAAGAGGAAGCAAGAAATCAAGAAAGAAAGAAAGAAAGAAAGAGAAAGGAGGGGGACGGCGAGACAGGAGTCGAAGGGGTGTCGTGACGGCGACTGCGACTGCGCCTGCGCGTGTAAATGGCAGAAGTCGACAGGTTAGGGTTAGGGTTAGGGTTAGGGTTAGGGTTAGGGTTAGGGTTACAGAGAGCGCGGTCTGTGCTTCGCTGGCGATGGCTTTTCTTCTTCTGCTCCCTTCTTCTTCTTCTTCTTCTTCTTCTTCTTCTTCGCGTTTTGCGTTTTGCGTTTTGCTTTTCCTTCTCCAACATGGCATGCATGGCATGGCATTGCATGGCATTGCATGGCATTGCATGGCATGGCATGGCATTGCATGGCATGCATGGGATGGCATGGCATTGCATGGCATGCATGGCATGGCATGGCATGGCATTGCATGGCATGGCATGGCATTGCATGGCATTGCATGGCATTGCATGGCATTGCATGGCATGGCATGGCATTGCATGGCATGCATGGCATGGCATTGCATGGCATTGCATGGCATGCATGGATTGGCGCCGACGAGTGCCTCTACGAATGTGTCATTCATACACATGCATGCATGCATGCATGCATACGCACATGCAAGCATCGGAACAAGAGAAGGGCGGCTTTCGCTTTCTCGTTCCGAAGATCGATCGATCGAATGATATGGGGACCGGTTCAGCTGTGGGCGGAGGAGCTCCGCAAGCGAGAAAAGAAGCCCTCACCGACAACAGCATCAGCATCAGCATAAGCATCATCGCCATCAACAGTGGCATCATCAGCAGCAATAGCAGCAGCAACAACATAAGCATCATCACCATCAGTAGCAGCAATAGCAGCATAAGCATCATCATCACCATCAGCAACAATAGTAGCATCATCACCATCAGTAGCAATAGCAGCAATAGCAGCAGTAGCATCATCACCATCAGTAGCAGCATAAGTAAGCACCATCACCATCATCAGCATAAGCATCATCACCATCAACAGCATAAGCATCATCACCATCACCATCAGTAGCAGCATAAGCATCATCACCATCACCATCAGTAGCAGCAGTAGCATCATCACCATCAGTAGCAGCATAAGCATCATCACCATCAACAGCATAAGCATCATCACCATCACCATCATTAGCAGCATAAGCATCATCACCATCAGTAGCAATAGCAGCAATAGCACCAGTAGCATCATCACCATCAATAGCAGCATAAGCATCATCACCATCAGTAGCAGTGGCAGCATAAGCATCACCACCATCAACATAAGCAGCAACATCATCACCATCATCATCATCATCATCATATCCTTCTTGCATCCATCGTGCCATGCCAATGATGCTCATGTCCACATCCAATGGCTCTCGTTTCATTTCACGCACATGGATCTGTATCCGTCGACAGCTGGCCTGAGGCAGGGCCCCTGATCTGTCTCTCTCTATCTGTTCAGAGGAGACGACGAGCTTTCTCCCGATGCTTTTAGTTGTTCCAACCACCGACCGTGTCTTTGACATTGAAACAGCAGCTGCTCTCAAGATCGATCGCAAGGCTTTGGAACACGACTGGGAAAAAAGCCAGTTATCTGAAAAACCAACAACAAAAGAGTCGGTCGCGTCTACTCCACCGGCTCCCGGAAACAGCAGAAGCAGCAAGCGATTCACCGCTGTTTTCGCAACAAGCACGAATCGATCCTACGCTCTCTCTCTTTGGCTCTCATCTTTTCTGTTCCTCGAAAAGCCAACTCAACTGATGCAAAGCAATCCGATCAATTGCCTCGATCCGATCCCTCTGCAACTGGCCGAGACTTTCTAGCAGTCGGTTGCTTCTTTTACGAGTAAAGAAAGCTGATAAAAAAAAAAAAAGCCATTTCTCGCCAGCAACGATCAAGCATCGAAGAAGTCATTATTTCTCGCCTGATCCATCATCAGCTAAATGCACCAGGAATGTAGGCTTGGATTTGTTATGGGCATAACCTTATGGAACACCAATTTATAAGGATAATTCAAATGGTTTAAGGCTAAGGTCTCTGTCATCGGATCTGTACATGTCAGCTTTCGAGGTATAATCCAAGGTAATACTTTGTGATATAGAACACATATGGTACTTCAGATTCATATGGAGCTCAACTGCTGCCATGGAACTTGAACCCAAGACCTCTCGCTCTAGTTGAGTTGCTGCAAGGTTACTACCTATAGGGACAAAACCGATCATTAAGCTTATAGAGTCCAAGTCTCATCATCGAAAACAACACCAAGATTCTGAGTCTCAATCACATTCCGTTGTCTGCTACCATGTCATTTGCTGTTTGTCTAAGGCAAATAATAATAGAATCCATAGAAATTTTTGTATGTAGAAAGCCGGCAGAGTCGAGGGAACAATCCTTCTCGATTTCCCCTCGCAAAAAAACCGCCCAGAAAACAGGATTTTCCATCATAGAAAGCTCTGTGATCTCAGAAACTTTAGTCTGTTTTCTTTTTTTGTAATACTCTTGCAAACAAGGCAAGGGCAATTGAACAGATAACCAAAACTACTGTGAATGGATATAGATATAAACTCTAGAGAATGTGTCTTATCATGGGATGTTGACTTTTGTTCTGTTGCTTTGCAAACAAAAGAGTGTCTCTTTACAGTGTTAGCTTCTTTCTTATTTTCATAATTGTGTTTTTTCATGACAATACAAAAAAACCCTTGCCATCAAAACTACTCCTCTTGAGAATTTCCCTGATCCTCTTCTTTGGTTTTTGACCAATTGATCCAATCATTCGGATGGTATTAGATGCATGGCCAGATGCCTCGGCTTAACGCATTGGTTTCTCAATCTTCAAGTATCTGCAAAATCACATTCTGCTAAACATTTTCACACCTGTGCAACCGATACTCCAGAGTCCTAGCGGACATTGGGATTTCGACATAAATGAAATAGCAAAAAAGCGCCGAGCACCCAAAACATGGTCTTGCCCGAGACTCTACCCTTCGGCAAAAAAACAACCATTTTAGTAACTGCAAGTACCTTGTATTGATCAAATTACTTTACTTTCTTCAAGCAAAATAGGCTTAATTTGTTTACATGCCCAATTGGCTCGCATGCAATACCACCAAGCTTGTTAGGCGGGTTTTTTATGGCAGTATTACACTGCAAGCAGCTTATGATCTTTTCATTCAATCCACTCAAATGGGTTTTTTTGTCGGTAAACAGATTCTTTTCTCACAGATCCCACTTGTTTTCAATCATGCTTTGTATGTTACAATCTCATGAATTTGCTTAATTGTTTTGAATCGCTCTCTGCATTTTACAGACTAATCAGTAATGCTGAAATCAAAGTTCGCATGTTTACTATCACCCCTTTCCATACTGAAAGAGGCAGAGTATGGTAAGAAAAAGAGATGAGTGTATCCATGCCACTGCAATACCAAACATAAATATAGATCTTGTCACAAAAATGGGAAGATCAAGCTTTTATGAACAAAGATGAGCCTGTAGAATCGCAAACCTCAATATAAGATCAGGAGCAAGAGAGAACATGTGGAAACACTAAAGTCGAGATGCAATTAATGGGTTTTGTCGAGAACCAGAAGATGGAGCTTCTGAATGACGCTAAAAAATACAATTGACAAGAATGTTTTGAAAACAAGAAGATAGAGCTTGTGAACAAAGTGGAAAACTCATTTAAAACCCATTATAACACCACAACCAACAGAAAAACGTGTTAAAATGATGCAGAGATTCTTGGTGTCAAGGCCATGTTTTGAGTATGAGAAAACGTTGTGAAGTGTTTAGCAGGATAGGATGATCGTTTAAGCAGATCATACAGGTATCCATTGAATGGGATAAAAATTACAGAACTTATTGGAGATAAACAAGAAAAGCCCAAGTTTTGCAAATGAGAAATAAGAAGACAATTTTTCTATGATGAAGGAGAAATCATGGTCCTACAGGGGAGGATTTAAGGAGCTCTAACCTGAAGTTCTTTGTTTCAAATGGCAACACAATGCCTTTTGATCTGTGTGTTCACATACATACTGCTAAACCTCGTATGCGAAACTTCTCTTTTCTCTTTTATCAAAAAAACAAAGAGGTAAAATCAAATTAAAAGCTCAATGTTAGAGGATGAGAAAGATGGTACAAACAAATCCTCCTCATTTCTTCCCCTTCCGAGCCAAGCGACGAAGCTTCCGATGCTTATGTTTGTTCATTTTCTTCTTTCTTTTGCGCTTCACACTATCAGCTTCCATGGAGATGCTTTCTGATCCAAGCACACTGGGCATACGGATAAATAATCTCTCTTCAGGATACCTCTCCAGCTTAGTGTCCTCACTATGGAAACTGTTCAAGAACCTTTGCCGAAATGCCTCAAAAGCAAGAGGTGCTTCTCCAAAAGAGTTTGCTTTTTTCAACCAGAACCGTTCCGATCCATGCTCTAAGGATGTCAAACCCTCGTGTTTAGGGAACCCTAACTTGAAAATTCCCACCTGATTCTTGCTTAAGAGATTGTGCAAAGAGAACTCCAACCCGAGAGATGGAGATCCAAGCCCTTCTTTCGGCCCAAATTTATGCTCTGCGAACGCGTTTCCTGAGATTATACTGTCTCCAAGCTGTAATATCGGCGAAAACGACGGAGATGATGACGATGATGACATTGATGGTGCTGGTAATGGTGCCGATGAGCGAAGATGCTGAAGATTCTCTCCTTCTCGTTCTTGTTGTCCTTCATCGTGCTGAAGAATCTGAAGGCACTTTGCCGGATCCTGGGATCCTTGGGCAGTTCTAAGGAACGGGAAGCCAACAGAGAGCTTACCTCGCGATATCAAAGCTCTCCACGAAGATGACAACGAAGAAGCCATCAGCGTGCGCTCTCCTGCTCTGTTCCGCTCCGTTCATGGAAGAAGAAGAAGCAGAAGAAGATGGAAGAAGAAGAAGAAGAAGAAGAAGAAGAAGAAGAAGAAGGTCACAAATGTAAATACTTCGAATCTTCAATTTGTTCAGTTTTGTTCTTCAATTCTAAACCCTAAACTCTAAGTCTTAAACCCTAAAAAGACCCTAAACTCTAAGTCTTAAACCCTAAAAAAAACCCTAAACCCGAAGTCTCAAACCCTAAAAAACCCTAAACCCGAAGTCTTAAACCCTAAAAAAACCCTAAACTCTAAGACTTAAACCCTGAAAAAACCTAAAACTGAAGTCTTAAACCCTAAAAAACCCTAAAATCCTAAGTCTTAAACCTTAAACCCTCAACCCTAAATGCTTCGATTCCTTGAAGCGGAGCTTCGTGTCAAAAGCTCTCGTCTCTCATGAGGAGCACGTGTAGATCATCAGTGGATCGAGAAACCCCTCAAAAAAAAGCAAACGTTCCTTGACAGCTGCTAGATTCTGAGCCAAGGATCTAATTGTTCAGAGCAAGCACGATGACAAACGAGCACGAGAGCCCTCAGACAGAAAGACGGTTGTGGAAAGCTCAAATGAGCAAACAAAGAAATGGAGAAATGTAACACATAATGTATACTCTTTTGTATTTGGTTATCATAACAAGGGTCAATCACACTACAATAATGATCCTATTCCCATCTACAAGTCCACCTCTCGGAGGATCGAACTCAAGAGCTCAACTCAAGAAGACATGTTGTCGCGATATACAAGTCATGATCCCCACTGGAAATCCCACATATTAGGGATTTCCCATGTAGCGTTCTCCAAAATCGTTTGGAATCTTCCTAGTCTTGGAACATTGTAGTGTTCTCCCAAAACCTCTCATGGATTACCAAAAACCTCTCATGGATTAGTTGGTAATAGTGCTCAATCATGTAATACAAAATACTTGTAGCCTCCATGATTTCGATCAAAGGGTTTAACCCCAATCACTAACCTATCAATCTAGTCTTCTCATTCGAATCATTTCTTCTTTTATCTCTATCATCCTGTTCTTGCCATTTTTGACTTCCCAACCAAACTCGTAGTTTCATTTGCTTGTACTTTGCCCTAATCCAAAGTTAGTGTGCCCATGACATACATAAAACCACGTATAATGGGTTGGGCAAATGGATGAGGATGAAGAGTCATATACAGTTCTTATCACAATTTCATTCCAAATTCCCAACGATCTTCAAAAGACGAACATAGTTCTAAATGTTGTTCCTAATAGTTACAATTACAACAGTCCCATAATTTGCCAATCATGTTGTGCCCATAATTTGCCGATTTAAGCTTACTTCATGGATCCAAGCTTAATTAATTGCTCGATCGCTTTCGGTTGATTCTCAATTGAACAGTTAAAAGCCACGTTACCAATGCGATATCATCACAATAGTTCAGATCTCCCATTTTTCTCCTGCAAATTGATGGGAAAGCACTAACTTCTAAGCCCTAGTTTTCTGATTATTCTCTTATTCACGGCTCGATTTGTTCCCTTCTTATTGGCCCCCATTCCTGTTGGCTATTTATCGTTCATTCTCATGCTTAATCGCTTCCATTTTACATTTGGTTTGAATGAGATTACGTATTTCATTCGTAAAACATCAATATCATTTCTAATACATGTGCAGAGAGGTCACTGTACATTGTAAAACCAAAAAACCTTCTCACCAGAAATTAGAAGGATGTTCGAGCATTCTCCTTCTCCTATTTTTTGGTTCACTCCAACTTCACATCAATGAAATCGATCAGCATCAGCTGCTATAAAAACATCCATCAAAGTACGGAATTTGCCGTCGTTTGAGCATTTCACTGCATATGATGATAGGAAACTTGAAAGACCTTCACATGGTACATCCAAGGTGTAGCCTCCTTATAGGTCTGATGATCTTATGGACACCACCAAATTTGGACAGCGTTTAGGTCAAAAATAGCTGATTTAACGTGCATACCGGTCAATCAAGTTCCCCGTTCTCGTACAGCAAGCATTACCAGAAGCAGACTAGTCTTTTGCATCGCTTTGGGAAGTTCTTCCATCACCTGACATCACAAAACAGAAAATTCCATTCCCTTCTATGATTTTCTACTGAATACTGATTGTGAGTATTGTCACAATACCCCACATTTGTTTTCACATTTTACCACTATATGGACATTCTCGTGATTGTTTGTTTTATAAATATGTTCAGAATATAGGAACATTGTAACATTTTAAGCTCTGGTATTGATTTAGAACATACCAGCTCTTGGTCCTCTTTCGAAGATACAAAATCGCTGATCTTGTTGATAGAAGCAATGAAGACTTTTAAAGGGTCTTTCACATGCTGGAATCAAGACGGGAAAAAGTAGTAAGCAAAAGCCATGTTCTCTGGACTGTTTCGTAAGCGTTGAGCAATTCCAACAGTATATTCTTGTTAATTTTGATGTCAATATCTTCTAAGAATACTTGTACTCACCTCTGGATAATCTTGATAGAAACTGACTCCTTTAGCTTGCTTGAGAACTGGAAGACAATCCAATGCTTTTGCACCTATCCGGATCCCTGAATATCAAAAGATGCACAATTTGCATATAAGATACTTCACAGTAACAGGGATATAAAATTTAAACCAAACATGACTCTTTTCTAAACTATTGCATTCAATTTCAGAAACTACAATTTCCTGCAATATATATTCTAAGAAAATTCCTCAGTAGCAGTGTATATCCTGACACCACATTCGACACTGGTCCTCTTGGGGAAGTTTATTCTAGCAGATCAGGCAAATTTTGATAAATAATCTTGATGCTAATTCCATTATGAGCACTTTCATGGTAAAATGCTGCAGAGGAATGTCGTTGCTGTTGGGATGCCTTTCCTAAGACGAAGCTGCTCAAAGGTACGGATTCCTTAAAAGATGACTACGCAGAAAATAAAAGATTTGACCATATTGAGGTCCCAATATGAACCTAAAAGGGCTGAAAATAACCCAAATCATGTCCTGGGAAAGAGATGTTAACTAGTATTACATTACGTCTAGACAAGAATGCTGTGTTTCAGCAATGTGCAAAAACAAGAGAAGTACATGGGACAGCCTGATGTCATTGATCAAGATCAAACATCAGTAAAATCCTTCAGATGCACAAGCCTCCAAAGGCATAACTTTGGCCTGCATAAAGATTATCGTTTTGGAGCTTTTCAGGATATCCTTCTTTACTTGTGCAAGCATTTTAAATTTCAACCTCCATTTGTCTAAGTGGCCAAATAATATCCCAAATACCAGATAAGAGGGCCGTGTATAAACTGTTTGTTCCAAGAGACACAAGGAGAGGTTGTTATAGACACAATCTAATCAATGAGAAAACCATCACACTTTCTTTACTTCCATCACTTCATCTCATACTATATGAGAATCACAGGCTACACATAAAGAGGCCCCGATCAACCAGGGGAATCAATCAACCCTAAGCCATAGACAGATAATGACCATTTTCTTTCACCATCCAAGATGTTTCCTCATTTTCCAAGTTGGAAATTTGAATCTATCTGTGTGGAGAATTCTTCCATCATTCTATTATTTTTTTCATTTTAGGTGCATTCATTTGGTTTCTCACTCTGAAAGATGAAAAGTCAGTGTCACATATAATCTCCAGTTCGCCCTTATAAGCCATTCTGGCTTCTAAAAGCATTCAATATATGCTTTGCTTTCTTTAAACTTTCCCTAACGTTATCCAGTTGCCAACTACCTGCATCTGATTTTGGCAGGCTTTCCACTTCCTTCCAATGCTCAGTGGGTGGTTATAAATTAAAACAATTCAAAATGCAGCCTCAGAGAACAACTTAATACCTATAAGTTAAACAGCATTAATAAATTTCTTTCTCCATTTTTTTCTGTAAGATTGCTACATACCTGTAGTCAGATGAGTCACATAGACTGTAAAAATATGGGCAAGTAGGGCAAGGCATGCTTGCTTCCCATCATTCTCATTGCATGCAGCTCTAGCAAGTTGATTTAGATACTGTAACACATGCTGAAAAGTTTATATTGGCCCCCTATAATCCATTCACAATTTTGAATTATTCCATGTCTTCAGGCTAACCTTTACATAAGCTATAGTCTGAGTGGTTGGCTTTGGTAGCTCCAAGTTTTTACTTCCAACATTCATGATCATAAATAAAGAGTTTATATCCTTACTCAAAGCCTGCATTACAAATGTAGAGAAATATTTCTTCCTTCCTTAAGATTACGGCATGATAAAAGTTCAAGAGTGGTAAAAAGGAACAAAATAAGAACAAAAATGTTTTAAACTTCTTCAGCAGACATAGTCTTTTACCAAGTTAATAAAAACTCACAATCTTCATCTGAGTACCACTAACCAATATCGAGGTGATTTAAAACCTTTCCAAGATGAGCTCTAGGCAAAAGCAATGACATCGTCTCCCTCAAAGACCCCTCACCCTGCCTGTCATGGTTTCTCTGCCATCTTGATGCAGTCTCCTACTGACAGCCGCCTCAGTCTTAACCTTCTTTTTCTTCCTTATAACTCTTCTCTTTTTCGTTTTTCACAATAAACCTTATTGTTTCAAAATATAGATACAAATTGAAAATATCACTTCTAAGCTTCAAAGACAAAAATTTTAGAGAGGGACAAAAATGTTGTTACACCAAATGTATCACGTAAAATGTATTGTTTTTGGCCTCATAGGTCATATTGGACCTTCAAAGATTATCTCTCAAGCTAGAAAGAGAAGATCATCCATTCATCACCTAGAAAGAGTACAATTCATAAGTTCCTCTGTTTCTTAAAGATAATGTCTCACATCATAAAAATAATGAGTGTGGAGTACCTTCAAGGCTGCTATCTTTATTAAGAGCCTTAAGGGGCATGAAATCAATATATTCTCGTTATAATACTTGGCATAGAATAAGGCACGCCCGAGGCAGCCACATTTATACCAAAAGAGGATGGTGGCTGGCTGGCACCTTCATATAGCATAGGTGGTACAGACTGGAAGGATCCTAAGCTGCCACCTTTATTCATTGCTGAATACAAGGCACCTGGGATTCTTACCCTGACAACTTCCTGTCAATGGCTTAAGAAATAGATTTTATCAACTCAAAAATATACCATACTCTTGATTTAGGGTCAAAGGACAAGAATATTTAAGGATAAAGACTGAGATTTCAATTTATTGATCAATAGATATTCAAATGTTTAACTTTACACTTCAAGAGAGGGAAGAAAGAGAGATCTAGCTAAAAGTAGGTAATGACAAGAAAAATGAGAGAAAGATAGTTTTGCACGGACAATTCTTCCCACCTGATTGGACTGAGAGCCAACATTCAAATTTTCTCTCATGTTTATAGGTGTTACCTCTATCCTTATACATAAAACGTTTGGCCTTCAAAGCTAGTGACAGTCTCTATGAAAGAGCAAAGACAAGTACCATAGCATATACTTGGCAATCAAAGAGGTGAGGTCATAGGTATTTTTTTCTGAAGTCAGGCATTAGAGGAACTAAACTCTTTAGGTTCAAGACTGTTGAACAAAACTGAGATGGAAGTAATTCAACCTCACATCGATCTAGGCCTGTGGTTTCATTGAACAATCCCACTGCCATAGTTGCTTTCGTGTGTTGTCCATCGTCGCATGATAGAACAGCATCAGCACCACCTGAATTTTGTACACTTGATATGCTTGATCTCAACACATCAAACACTGCATACTAAAGATATAAGTTAATTCAGAGTCTTTGCATATCAGTACAGATTCATTGCCCATGTTGAGACGCCATTGATTGTCACCTGATCAACCAGGTATTGGAGATATCTAGTTTCACCAAAAGCCCAATCTTGGAATTGTGGTAGAGATTGTGCCTGCACTACTGATATATCACCCTAAAAAAATATGGTGTCAAATATTACAGAAAGAAATTTAATAGCAAAGGTGTGAATGTACCCAGAACAGTTTAAAACATAATTGACAAGCAGCCATAAATGTTTTAAAATGCATTGAAATTTTAGGACTACACAATTTCTTGAAGCATAAAACAGTTTACTACTAGCAGTGAAGTGTTTAATTTTGTTCGCGCTAGCCTGGTTCCAGCATTGCATGAATCTAAAGCAAGAGGTCCAGCCATACTGCTCCCACTAGTCATTCCTAGTTCTGCTGATTAGAATTTGAGCTCATACAGCTTGTTATTAATAAATTTTTATTTATGGCTTCAATGCTGATCATGATGATCAGAAAAATCAAGAAATGTTCATTCAGATTTTTCTTCTGAGCACTTGATAAATAGCTTGGTTTTCTAGTGAAATTAATGATCTTTTTTCCATGTCATCATCGTACATGATCAATGCATCTCAAAAGATATATATTTCCCTTCCACTCTTACTCCTTTAGTTATTGCATCCCTTAGATTGCCTAGGCACCGTAGTACTGCAGTTTATGAACCGTGAAAACCTATCCTTCAATTCTGCATTCAAGCTTTTTATCAAAGAATCCAGGTTTCCAGTGCCCAGCAACCCTGCTGTTACAATATGGCTGGAATGCTAAATAACAAGATTGAAGTTGGCCCTAGATTGCTTCTCTTATCGAACTGGATTTCTCATTGCTTAGGCATAGAATTCATTCACTTTTATATCAAAACGTGCTTTGTTTGAGGAAAAGATAAGCATACAAATATTTCAGTTAAGACTTGGGAAGCTCTGAAGCATGAAACCATTTTCCATAAAGGTTCTACCAGAACATAAAGTAACACTGAAATATACAAACTTGCCATTGATCTCA
Organism: Azolla pinnata; assembly: GCA_037176905.1. Taxonomy (NCBI): domain Eukaryota; kingdom Viridiplantae; phylum Streptophyta; class Polypodiopsida; order Salviniales; family Salviniaceae; genus Azolla; species Azolla pinnata. The sequence continues at coordinate 48,123 of JBBBWG010027035.1, read as the reverse complement.
ACGATGGTTTAGAGTTTAGGTATAAAAGCTAGAATACAAACTTAATACTATCACAGCCACGATAATCTATGTATCTATTTTTATCTTCAGGAAGAAAGAATTGTTCACATAGAAAATTCTTTTAACATCAAGTAGAGAATGCACCTTGCTCTCCAGCAATTGAAGATGGCAAACAAGCCTTTCATAGAATGGAACGTTTGTATTACTTGAGGTAAAAGCTGGACTGAAAGCTTTCACTTTCAGATTATCAAGATCGCCTTCAGCATTTCCAGCATCTCCCCATGATTCAACTTTTACGAAATCTACTTTCCCCCTAGCTGCCACATCGTTGTCTATATTCAGTTTACTACTACGTCCCTTAGCATGCTGCTGCATTTAATAAATATGACAAATTATGAGGATAAAAGAAAGCATGAGCAAATGAAGAAAGTTTAAGATGAAGCAATCCCATCATAGCAAACATTATCTATGAAAGGATGTGCACTGCTCTTTACCCATTAATAATGAAGTTTCAGTACGCCATATGTGATATTTCTAAATGAGAAGGAAAATACAGAAATCCAAAGTATAGTGCTGTGCTGAAGTATAAAACCATCAGTAAAGCCATGGAATGAAAATCAGGAGAAACAGCGGATTATGAAGCCTGTGACGTTCTCGTAGACTTTAAATTACACGATTGGATTTCAGTAAAGCTGTTAGGAAAACAACCGAAGTCTATATTTCACATTTTCAAAATAATCTTAACATTCCCAGACATTCTCCTGGTAGTTTCACCTGCAGTCACACTGAATTTAAAGATTTTACGAGCCTTTAGAAAGGAAAACTCGTTTCCGATGTTCCCTTACAGACTTATACCGAAACAACATCCACGAACCAAATTTCTTGCGCAGCTTTGATATATTAACGTACGCTTCACTGCTACAACTTTGTTTTCCTCTATTGAATGAAATATAAAGAAAATGAGCTGAAACTTTCTGTAAGACCAAATCTGTTAACTGACTTTGCGAGCATTTAAAACCACAAGAATAAGCCTTGCCTTGCATTGATTGGAAAATAACTACTTATCATTCATTCCTCTACAACTTCTCAATCCTCTGGAAAATACAAGAAGAAATCTTTGCTTAGTGCCGACTTCCTCCAACACATTTGATGAAACTTCTTGAGATTCCCAGCTAATCTCCTGTTATTTTTTTATATTCTTCTTTCTTAGCAAGCTCAAAAGGAACAAGTTTTTGTTGGGAAAACTAAATTTTCCAAAAGACTTTGAGAACATTTGAAGCTCTAAAAATAATATATTTACGGTATTAATAGTATTTTCTACAGATGTGATTGAGAAAAGATTGGAATTTGCAAAATGACTCCTAAACTAAAAGTTTTTCACAAACATATCCTTGCTACAGCTTTAGTGGCATTTCTGCATTTACAAGCATTTCTTTTGCAAGAAATTCGCTTTTCTTTACTGAACTAACACTGAAAAAATGTTGGTTCTACACACACAGAGAGAAGTCTTTTCCATAGAATCTAGAAGCTCAGAGGTTTTAGCGAACTAGAAAATCTACAAGTTCTGTCAATAAGTTCACTTCAGAAAAGAACACGAAGTAGCTATAATAAACCACTTCTATCACAAATTTGATGACTGTATGTGAAGCCTTTTCATGCATTCTCTGACAATACCTTAGCTAATGCATTGATGAATGGCTTCCCAATACAAGCTGAGCCATTTCATTGCATTTAAAGAAAAGAAGTACTAATTCTATGTTCCATTTTATCGCTGAATGGCCACACAAACGAATGGAATTTCAGTTCTAGTGCCATCCTCTCCCACGCATTTGAAGCAAATTTCCAAGATTTTCATCAACCAGAAACATTTTTCTTGTATGGAATTAGGAAAGCGTTACGTTCACAGAAACTCTACAGCTGGAATCCATGGACCATTCCGGTAATGAAGCGCAAACACTAGATGAAAAGTATGAAAGCTACCACCTTTTCCACGGATTTGATGACGGTCTGAAGCTCTTGAGATTCTTTTCTAAGGAGGACAGCTTTCTTGGAGGGGGTGGCGTCAGAGGGAGGAGTTTCCAGGAGATCATTGTCTTTGTGCGGGATTCGTCCTTGTTTCTTCTTGTTCAAGGGTGTGGAGGAAGCTCCACCGAAGCCCTTCTTCTGGGAGACGGGAACCACGAAGAAGCTCCTACAAGCACCGGTAGCCATAGCTGCTGCTCCTGCTGCAGCTGTCGAATTGTCGATAAGCTTTCGATCTGTTTCCGATGAGCTTTCGATCCGTTTCCGGTAAGATCTCGATCTGTTTCCGATAAGTTTTCAATGTGTTGCTAATTCTAGTTTGATTTGTCGATCGGTTTCTGATCCGTTTCTGGTAAGATCTCGATCTGTTTCCGATAAGTTTTCAATCTTTTGCTAATTCTACTTTGATTTGTCGATCGGTTTCTGATCCATTTCTGGTAAGATCTCGATCTGTTTCCGATAAGTTTTCAATCTGTTGCTAATTCTACTTTGATTTCTTGGTCCGTTTCCGGTAAGATCTCTATCCATTTCCGATAAGTTTCCAATCTGCTGCTAATTCTAGTTTGATTTGTCGATCGATTTCCGATCCGTTGTTTATTGTAGTTCGATGCGCTGATAAGTTTTCAATCTGTTGCTAATTCTAGTTTGATTTCTCGATGAGTTTCCAATTCGTTGTTTATTGTAGTTTGATTCGTCGATAAGTTTCCGATCTGTTGTTTATTGTAGTTCTATATGTCAATAAGTTTCCGATTTGCTAACAAGGTTTTGAGTCTCGATTTTCCGATTAAGGTTTTTATGTTTTTTTGGTCTCGACTTGTCAATATGGTTTTCGTATGTTGTTATTAGTAGGTTCACTTAAATATAGGTCAATCTATCTGTTCATAAGTTTTCGGTATGTTGTTAATTATAGCTCAATTTGTCCAAAGATTATGCTTTTTTGTCATTTTATAGCTTGATGTGTCGAGAAGTTATTGAGTTGTTAATTGTAGTATGTTTTGTCAATAAGCTCATGGTCTGATGTTAACTATATTTTTGCTACTATGCGAGCAATTCATTGAGGACTGATGTATTGCTACGAGCACTCCACAACATGTTGATATGCTATTGCGAGCAATCCATTATAGACTTATCAGCTTCTGTGAGCAATCCATTGAAGATTGATTTGCTACTGCGAGCGATCCATTGTATAGATTGATGTGCTAATGCGAGCAATCCATTGTCGAAATGCATATTGCCGGCGGGAAACGATCAAAGAGGAGATATGATGAGAGAGCAATGCCAGTAAAAAATAAGAAGCCATTGAGAAAGCGTCAATCGTAAAGCAGATGCCTCATTTCAACTGAACTATGGGGTTAGGTATCCCGATCTACCACCGCCGATGTATAGCATCGCCATCATCGTAACATGCGCGATTGCGCAAAGCTAGGCATGTATTGCATTGTATTGTATCGAGAAGATTGCTTTGTGGTTTTTTTATGAACAACTTGGGGGGGGCAAGAAGAAGCTCATGTTTTGGCGGAACACGCAAACGTCTGTTTTTCTTTTCTTCTGATGGGGGGACAAGAGAGTTAAAGGGAGGAGGAGATTTCGGCGTTCGACGCGGATTTGAGCATTCCAAAGCCCTAAACCCTAAACCCTAAACCCTAAACCCCAGAAGAGCGTTTCGAGAGGCAACGAATGACGCATACTGAGCTCACATTTTTTCGCTCGCCCGAGTGGTTGACTTTTACGTCGGTAAGATGGCAAACCTAAAAGCACCTTCTTAAACCCTAAAACCCTTCCTAACCCTAAACCCTAAACCCTAAACCCTAAACCCTAAACCCTAAACCCTAAACCATAAACCCTAAAACCCTAAACCCTAAACCCTAAAACCCTAAACTCTAATCCCTAAAACCCTGAACCCTGAACACCCTGAACCCCTTTTTGCAAACCCTAAAAACCCTCAATTAGTGACATGGAATTTGGACAAGGAATGGAAAGAAGAGAGGATCATTGAATCCATAAACCCTATCATAAATAAGAAGGCAAGGAAAGAAAGAAGAAAAGAAGAAGGTACAAACAAAAAAAACAAAGAAGGAAATGAAAGGAGAGATCCGTTGAGGTGCGTACAATTTATTTATTGCTCAGAAAATCCAACGATCAAGAATTAAAAAAAAGGAAAAAAGAAAAAGGAGCCGACCGTTGGGATCCTGCCACGTGGCCGCGGGATCGCCGTCCGTGCGCGCGCCGCTCCCGCTTCGCGCCACCTTTTTTTTCCCCTTTTTTGCCAACCCAGAAATAAATAAATAAATAAATAAATAAATAAATAAATACATAAGTAAAGAAAAAGCATCGAATAATAATTCAATAATCGATCGAATAAATAGACCAAAAAAAAAAGACGATAACAAATTAATATATTGTGTGTATATATATGTATATATATATACCGTTTATTTAAGAAAATCTAAAAAGAAAAGAGCAAAAAAGAGCGAAATAGAAGAGGAAATGAATGAGCGGGGAAAATAAATGCGTCTTTTTATTATTCTTCCTTATGCAAAACAATAAAAGTTTATTCTGCGATTTTTATAAAAAAAAACCAAAAATAGCAGGAAGAACACGAAAATATACCTATTTATTTATCCGTATTATAAAAGCTTAAACATAAGTGTTATATCTTATATATAAGATATGTATATATCTGTGTAATCTACAAAAATATATATATATATTATTTATTTAATCAAAACTGAAAAAAAGAAAAACAAATTTGGTGCAAAAAAGCGAAGCGAGAAAGAATAAACAAATCCTAGAAAAAAAGAAAACGCAAAAAAAGAATGAAAAACAAAACAAAAAAGGCCAAGCGAAAAAGAATTAAAAAAATCCTAGAAAAAAGAAAAACGCAAAAAAGAATTAAAAAAAAACAAACAACAAGGATCCCTCCACACATGCATGCATGCATGCATGCAGGCACGCGCGCATACATGCATGTACATCATGCACGCGGGCATGCATACATCCAGGCATGCATACACATGCTTACACATGCATGGATGCATGTGCGCACGCGCGCATGCACAACATACGCCCAGCGCACACATGCATAGACATGGATGCCAGCACGCACGCATGCATACACATAGATCCGCACGCAAGCACGCATCACATGCATGTGCGCATGCATACATGCGCACGATGGGCACGCACATCTATACACATGCATGGATTGCATGGGTACATGCCGACACATGCATGCATACGCACGGCTACATGCTTACACATGCATGCGTGCGCATGGATACATGCCCACACATGCATGCACACATGCATGCACACATGCATGCACACATGCATGCACATGCATGCACATGCATGCACATGCATGCATACATGCATCGTCTCTGTCGAGCTGTTTTTCTGCAGGAGATTCTTCAGCGATGAAGAAATGGCTATGGCTATAAAGCTCCGCGAAGCTTCCGCTCGAAGCTCCATTTCCTTCTTCTTCCTTCTTCTTCTTCTTCGTCATCGTCTTCTTCTCCTTCTTCTCATCTGGATTGAAGCCATAGCCTTTGCTTGTCTGTGTTTTCTCGCTCCACCATATCTGCTTCTTCAAGAAACTCCATCATGGCTTCTTCCTCGCCATCAAGGTCTTCTTCTTCTTCTTCTTCTTCTTCTTCTTCTTCTTCCTCCGCCTCCTCCTCCTACACTGCTTTCTTCTTCTTCTTCTTCTTCTGCGGCTGCCTCTTCGTGCAACTCGTAGCCCTCATGGCGCCGTTCAGCTCCGCCGACGACGTCTCCCTCTTGCTCTACAAGGATCCCTCCAAGTCCGTGGACGAGAGGGTGGAGGATCTGCTCGCTCGCATGACGCTTGCCGAGAAAATCGGCCAGATGACGCAGATCGAGCGCACGGTCGAGAATGCAGACGCCGTCGTGCAGAACTTCTTCATAGGTAAGCCAAGAACTGGATTTTCCGCTCATGCGCCGTAAACCATTCAACTCGTTGGAATGGCTACAAAAATCTTGATCTTCTGATTCTCAGTATTTCGGTCCTATTCCATCCTCTGATTCTTCCTGCATTTTGGGATGGAATGCATTATATTCTCCGCATTCCTCAGTGCGTCGAGATTCTTCCTTCTAAAAATCTGATGCACTGTTCCATACGCACACTGTTTCTTCTGATTAGACCATAACAGCGAGAGTTTTTGGATACGGAGAATTAATGTTCTCTACGGAGAGGAAACTGGACTTTTGCTTAAACACAGCGGATCATGGGATCCTTGCTGCTTCTTTGATTACATACTCTACTGTCAATAGGCTTATGATTATTATTCACGGAGTACCATCTGCTTCCGTGAGCTGTCCCATACGCACACTGTTTCTTATGATTAGACTATGACAGTGGTTGTTCTTGGCTATTAATCTCTCCTACGGAGAGAAAAACTGGACTTTTGCTTAAAACAGCGGAGCATGGAATATGTGCCGTTTCTTTGATCGAGTACCATCTGCTTCTATACAGGGATCGATGATTCAAATTTGGCTATTTAAAGAGCCTGATGAGTTTCTGTAGGAAGGATTGGGTAATGTTGTGTCACGATTGTTCAGGAATCTTCGCGATCCAGAATTGCTTCCATTTTAATCGCTAATTTGCATCTGCTTCCTTTTGCGCTTCTTTTCATGATTCATTGTACGGTTCTTTCTGGACCGTTTTAGGGTGGATTAAGCCCAGTCAGTGTATCGGCAAAGCATTTCTCCATTGCTCCCATTTGATTTTTCATCGATGATGTTTGTTCTTAGTCGTTCCTTTGTTTATCATAACATAATGAATGAGCAGGTAGTGTGCTTAGTGGCGGAGGAAGTACGCCTTTTCCAAATGCTCCTCCAAGTGCTTGGGCGGATATGGTGGATGGATTTCAGAATGCAGCTCTAAATACTCGGTTAGGAATACCTATCATCTATGGCATTGATGCCGTCCACGGCCACAACAATGTATATGGAGCCACAATTTTCCCGCATAACATTGGCCTTGGAGCCACTAGGTACTATGTCTTCTAAGCATACGAAAGAAAGCAATTTCCTGTCATGTAATTCTACCATGAAACTTGCCTAACATTTTTCACTGGCTGATGTCTCGCATCTATGTCCATAATTCAGAGATCCTGAACTGATTCAAAGAATCGGAGCAGCTACTGCTTTGGAGGTCAGAGCTACGGGCATACCTTATGCTTTTGCACCTTGTATAGCGGTGAGTTAATTTGAATTGATCTTTTAGCTTAAGTTTTAAAGTTAGGTTCTCGTATCTCACTTGAATGGAATTTGCTGAGTATCTATTAATTATGACGGGTTATCCCAAATTGGATGAGTCCGGTTTAGATCTCATTTGAATTGAAGGTTATCATATTTTTGCAATTGATTATGACGGGTTATCTATGGTTTTTCGAATAGGTTGCAAGGGATCCGAGGTGGGGCAGATGTTATGAGAGTTACAGCGAAGATCCTAAGCTTGTCAGGGAAATGTCACAGATAATCCTTGGACTTCAAGGAACACCCCCTCAAGGGTACTCGAAAGGAGTGCCTTATGTGGGAGGCGGGTATGAATTCTGATTCCATGCATTCCTAACATAGTTTTGATTCATGACTTGGGAATCGATGAACTGATTGGTTCTTTCTGCGTCTTGGTTGTTTCTCAGATCCAATGTTGTAGCTTGTGCTAAGCACTTCGTTGGTGATGGTGGAACTACTGGTGGTATCGATGAAAGTAACACAGTGGCCTCATATAAGTCACTTCGAAGCATCCACATGCGTCCTTATTATGATGCCATTGCTTACGGTGTTTCGACCATCATGGTCTCATACTCGAGTTGGAATGGCGTGAAGATGAGTGCAAATTCGTACTTGATCAACCATGTATTGAAGCAAAGAATGGGCTTTCAGGTGATGACAAGGTCTTCAAGGAAACCCAAATGGTTAATGTTGGCTTTTGGTGGTAGTTATTCAGATAGAGTTGCTCGTCTCTCTTGCTGTGTTAGGGTTTCACAATATCCGATTGGGAGGCTGTGGACCGGATATCTACCCCGGCTAATACAAACTACAGCAATAGCGTGAATCTGGCTATTAATGCCGGGTTGGATATGGTAAGTTTACTTGCAGGAATATAGCAACTAGTCATCATCATATTGCCATTGTGGTATATGTAATTCAATTGGATTGACTAGTCATATTCCTGGGTGTAAGACTGACGTTACGATATCCTACATTCCATCCATCAGGTGATGGTTCCATTCAACTATCAGCAATTCATCAGCATTGTTACGGATCAAGTGAACTCAGGGAGCATAAGCCAAGAGCGGATTGATGACGCTGTGAGAAGAATCCTGCGGGTCAAGTTCACAGCCGGGTTGTTTGAGAAGCCCTATGCGGATCGAAGCTTGTTGTCGATGGTGGGAAGCCAGGAGCACAGGGATCTAGCCAGGGAAGCCGTGAGGAAGTCGCTGGTCCTGCTGAAGAATGGGAAGGACGAGAGCCATCGAGTGCTGCCATTGAGCAAGAGCGCATCCAAGATACTGGTTGCTGGGAGCCATGCCAATGACATAGGTCTGCAGTGCGGGGGCTGGACGATCGGTTGGCAAGGGAGTGCAGGACCCATCACAGTGGGTAAGTAAGATAATGTGATCAGTGGGTGTAGTAGTTAGGGTTTGTATGCAAGTTTTGTGGAGATTTGTCTGGAATCGTTTCCGTGCTCGATCAAAGAGATGCACGAACAGTTAGGGATCCATCCACCCACTAGTGTCTGTGTGCAGAAAAATTGTTAAGTGTCAATTGTCTTCCAAGTCAGCTAGATCTGTGTTCCGTGAAAGAGGTGCATGAGTAGTGGTGATTGGTGGGTTTAGGGTGTGTGTGATAGAAGCTAAGTAGATTGTGTGCAAAAAACCGAGTATATTGAGGATTGTGTGCAAGGAGCTAAGTAAGTAGATTGTGTGTAAAAAACCAAGCAAATAAGTAGATTGTGGATTATGTGCAAGAAAAACTAAGTAGAGTTTTGTCTGAACCAAATCGATCAATCTGTGCTGTCAACAAACAAACGAACAAACAAATCAACCAACCAAACTGAAACAAACAGGAACAACGATCCTCGAGGGGTGAGTGCAAGAAAGAAGCTAAGTAGATAGATTGTGTACAAAAAGTCAGGTAGATTGTGGATTGTGTGCAAAGCTAAGTAGATTGCGTGCAATAAACCAAGTATATTGCGGATTTGGGTGCAAAGCTAAGTAGATTGTGTGCAAAAAACCAAGTATAATGTGCACAGATTGGGTGCGAAAGCTAAGTAGAATGTGTATGTGCAAAAACCCAAGTATATTGTGGATTGTGTGCAAGAAACCAAGCAAGTAAGTAGATTGTGGACAGTGCAATAAAAACTAAATAGAGTTTTGTCTGAATCAAATCGGTCGATCTGTGCTGTGTCAACAAACAAACAAACAAATCGACCAACCAAACTGAAACAAACAGGGACAATGATCCTGGAAAAATTAAGTCCAGGCAGATTGTGGACTGGGTGCAAAGCTAAGTAGATAGATTGTGTGCAAAAGTCCAGGCAGATTGTGGACTGCGTGCAAAGCTAAGTAGATAGATTGTGTGCAAAAGTCCAGGCAGATTGTGGACTGGGTGCAAAGCTAAGTAGATTGCGTGCAATAAACCAGGTATATTGTATGGATTTGTGTGCAAAAGCTTAAGTAGATTGTGGATTTGTGTGCAAGAAAGAAACTCTGAGTAGAGCTTGTCTGAATCGAATCGATTGATCGGTGACATCAACAAACAAACTTAAACTAAAAAATCAAGCAACCAAACTGAATGGAAAATCAAAAACAGGAACGACGATCCTGGAGGGGATCCAGAGGGCGGTGAGCTCGGCGACGCAGGTGGTGTACGAGGAATCGCCAGCGGATGCGGCGTGGGTGGCGGCGGGGGGATTCGAGCACGCGATCGTCGTGGTGGGGGAGCCGACATACACGGAGATGATGGGGGACAACAGCAATCTGACGATCCCGCAACAAGGGCTAGACACGATCGAGAAGGTATGCAGCGCAGCGGAGTGTGTCGTGGTGCTGATCTCGGGCAGGCCCCTGGTAATCGAGCCCCACTTGGCTTCCATCTCTGCTCTGGTTGCTGCTTGGCTCCCTGGATCCCAAGGCGAAGGAATCGCCGATGTTCTGTTCGGCGACTTCGACTTCCACGGCAAGTCCCCCCGCACCTGGTTCAAGTCTGTCGATCAGCTCCCCATGAACTGGGGCGACTCCAGCTATGATCCCCTCTTCCCTTACGCCTTCGGATTGACCACCGGTGTCGGTAACTAACTAACCGACTGACTAACTAACTAGCTTTCAACGTAACTAACTAACCGACTGACTGACTAACTAACTAGCTTTCAACTGACGCCTTTTTTTAACTAACTTTTAACCAACTTGCCTTCCTGGTTATGATCTTCCCCCTCTTCTTCCCTTCTGGATTTTGGGATTGACCAGTGCTGTTGGTTAAACTACCTTAAACCGACATCAGTTGACTTAGATACTTCGTTAGATACATCAGTTTAAACTGCTAACGGATTTGGATTGACCAGTCAGTGGTGTTGGTGGGTAACTAACTTAACTGACATCAGCTGACTTAGCTACTTAGCAGCTACTTCTTCCCCTATGGATTTGGATTGATCACATTGGTAGTTTGAATTAGACTCTAACTACAACTACCCTCTTCCCTTATTACGCCTTCGGGTTAACCTGAACAACTGGTGTGTTTGGCAGCTTCTTAACTGACTTCATCAACTAACTTAACTAACATCAGCTAACTTCCTCCCACCCAAAAAAAACAACCTATTTAAAATAAATAATTTAGCTACATATGTCTCATTTCCCCTTTTGTATTGCTCATTTTTACATGGCTTTTGGATTGAATGATCACATACACTGTTTTGCTCTTTCTAATTTTATCTTACTGAAACTCCCCCAACAGAATACTATATATGTATGCCCCAACAGAATGGTCATTTCATTGGACACACCCTGAATCCACAGCCTCGTTCCGATTCTTTTGTTGCTCCACCCACTCTTATTACTGTGCAGGGAGGGGAGGGGCATAGTTTGTCATCAGATCCATCCTTGTGTCTCGTGTGTATAATAAATCACGATTGTTTTCACTGTAAGAAGAATTCTACAATCACAGGAACCCCCCCCCCATCGGGGTTTTAATTTCCTGTGCTTATGTTTCTTCTAAAATTTTGGAAACGATTTGTGGATCGAAGGAAAAACATTTCATTAAATGATGTTTCAAGATGCTGATCAAGTAATGTGGTGTAGTTTTTTTTTAATACTTTCATCAGTACTTGTAGTTGCAACAATGCAACTGCATTGCCTCAAATTGTCAATTGTGAAACAGAATGCGTGAATGGAATATGTATCTCTCTGTCTGATGATTTTGTATAAACTACATTCCAAAGCTTTCTTTGCTCGACATACAGGGGGGTTAGGGCTGATTGAACCTTCCATTTTTAGTGGTAATAGTGGAATGATGCTAGTTGCACTGCCCATGTTCCTTTGATGTATGACCTGAATAATCACCAATCATGAGCTTACATACATCATTCACTGAGTAAGTAGGGATTCAATCATGGAATATATATGTCCCATGATTTTGTATAAAACACATTCAAAAGCTTTGCTTGATGACTGGAACTTTCCATTTCTAGTGGTAGAAGTAGGATCATGCTAGTTTCACTGCCCATGTTCCTTTGATGTATGACCTGATGAATAACCACCAATCATGAGCTTCATATACATGCATATATACCACTCAACTGTCATGCATAATCTTCCTCCTACCTAGTTGGTTGCATCTTCATCTCCATTTCTAGAAACTTGTTTCTTACACCCACCTATATAACTAACACACTTTTTATCCCCCAATTCCCACCCCCAACAATTTAAACAAGTGGGCAGCCTAGCATCTTCAGTCATTGCTTGCAAATTACCAGTGGGCAAGGCAAAATCTGACATGCACACTTGTGCTTTGTAGGCCCTAAAACCTAAATTCCAATCTCAATGCAGTGGTCTAGTTAAAGGTGGACTCGCATTGTTTTGAATCGAAACGTAATGCCCATTCATAGAAATATTACACTCGAAATGTGGTTTAAATGATCTTCAACTACTGTTACATCACTTGAATAATATATAGTTCTCGCCTAAATACAACAATAAATTATCTTATAGATTGGATACGCGTGCGTTACCGACCTACTGATGGCAGGTGCTGACCCAAGTGAAGAACGTGCGTAAGACATATACTGTATCATCTATGTCCCATGCTGCAAAAAACATCATCATATGTGTTATATATATACCTTGACTACTAGTTCATGAACAAAACCGAAGAGAAGAGCTGAACGTCAGCAAGAGTCTCTCAATCATCAACATCTGAACGTCAACATCCAAAATGCTGAAAAAATGGAGAGCTTAACGAGTCTCACTTGTTATTTGGTCTCTGAGATTATACCTACAACAGGGTACTTCTGAGGTGTTTATTTAGTTAGTCATTAACAATTGATAGGCCCTGATTTAGTCAACTGTATTTCTATGGTTCCCTAAGCAATAATGAGGGTCGTGCCATTGGGACCATGTTATTATCACATCAATGAAATGCATCGAGATGCAAGAAAATTGTGGCGAGTCCTTTTCCATGCAGAAAAACGCAGCGAACAATTATCGGACTTTCCGGTTTTTTTTTTTTCGTTGCACAAGTCGGATCATATCTGATTAGAGAGTAAACCGCATGGGGCTTTTTATTGCGATTTACAGTTTAGGGAAACAGATCTCCCATTATTCCAAACCAGACACATGATTTTAGGGTTTGTTTAGATTAGCACCTCTGCTTTTTTAGTGTGTAAAGGAAACGCTTTGTTGTGCTCAGGTCCAGTGGCTGGTGCGCAACTGCTCAATGTGGCATTTGCAAGCTGGAAAGGCCACAATCAGTTGGTGGTTATTTGTTTTGTCACATAGTTTTTAAAGAAACAACCTCCGGAGACATGGGAGTTACTCTTGAAAGAGCAGTTAAGATGTGCAAAACCTGATAGAGAAACACCCCATAATGATGATGTCCTTCTTCTTTGTCCGAGCAAAATCAGGTCAAGAGGTGGCTTCCATTTGGTTGAAGTTCTGTACCAACTGTTGATCATGGCAAATACACAACTCTCTTTAATCAATCAAACTAAGACTAACATGCTTTATATTCCCAAAATCTCAAACAATGTCAAGCTCTCTTTGGTTGTAACACTGTTTTCTTCAGATTAAAAAAAATGGTGATTCTGCTTGTACTTGGAAGCCACATACTTCTCAGGCCCACATGTATCAGTCAATGCAACCCAAATGCATAGATGGCTAATACTCTATTTGATAGTCATTCAGATGCCTTTCTGTTCCAAATCAAGTGATGATTTTCAGCCTCTCTTTCTGCATCAAAACATAGTTATAGAAAACATTTTGCAAATCCTAGGGATGTATAAGACTGGGGAAGACTCATTTGATCCAGAACATTTTCAGTTAGGTTACCCAAAACATCATCATCGTGGTTAGCAACCTATACATACATTTTCTCACACCGGAATGTCTCTGCACATCAGAGACCGATACACTGATTGACGCACTTAGATCAACGAAATGTACTGTTCCTGGAAGAGCATAAAAAAGAGAACTCTCATCTGATGACAAAATGAGAGTTCCTTTCACGTTAGAAAATAGAGCACATGAATATTCCGAAATCTTCAATTAAACTACAATGTTAATTCAATAATGTCTGGCTTCAAATTCTTTATGACAGAGAGATATTCATTTCTCTACCTGTCTCAAATATAAGAGCAACAATAATCCTATGAATGATACTATACCAAAAACCTCTCAGACATACATCTTTGAATCTACACAAATCTGGGGGAGAGAGAGTAGACCGTGTACATGCTCATCAAAGGGATGTCAACCGGGTTCCAATGCCAAAATAACAAGACTCTAGGAAATAAATCAAGGCGGATGATTGTGGCATATACATTCATTCAGCAAAATCTACAATATACCTACATGACAATATTTTTGTGTAGATTGCTAGATTATAAATTAGTTCAGCAGGTCTATACAATACCATATTCAGCCCCTTATATTATACCATCACGAGAAGCAGCTGGTTTTCCAACATACAACTTCCTGCACCCAGGGCACCTACCATCATCACAAGAAATTCTATGATGACAAAATAGGCAGAGTTGGAAGCCACACGAACATGGTTCAAATGAAGAGTCCGTTTGATCAAGTTCTTCTGCGCATATTGGACATAGAGAAGGCACTGAGTTCTGATTAACCACCTCTCGACTTGACTTGTCATCCCCACGAGCACTAAAGTGTAGATGTTTCCATGATGTTTGCGAAGGGAAGCTGTTTTGTTTAGCAAGGCTAGGGAGGCAACTAGGTCTGCATGAATCATCAGGTCTCCAGGCTCTAGGCTGTGACAATGTTCTGGATGGAGGAGGTCGCCTATTCAAAGAAGTATAACCAGTAAACTCTGTTGTTTCCGTGGCATTTTGTATATTAAGTGTTCCAATTCGTGTTTCTTCATCCGAATGGACTTTAACAGAATTCAACCCCAAAGCATCCGCCGCTGCTTCCCAGTCGTCATCTACTGATTCAATACCTTCTCCCTCATCCTTGAATGATGAATCCATATAAGAATATAGATTCAACTTAGTCCCAGGCATCTGACCATTATCCGACACAGGTTTTGCATTATTAATATTGTGTGAGTTCCTTGAATGAAGCTTGTCTTCTTTATTGCACGATTCTTCCACAAATTCACTACCTAGCCTTCCAATGTCTTCTTCCTTGGCCCATCTAGTGATCTTGCTCTTAGGGCTCTGTGAGCCACATGATTTAGGTGAAGAACCAACTTCAGAACATTCCGACATGCAGCTTCTAACTTCAAGATTCTCCTTACCTGAATTCTCCTCCTCAGTATGATGATGATCTTGTCGTTCAATAACCAAATGTGATGGTATTGGAACTCCCTCAGATTTCTCCAAATTCTCCCTACATGTGGAACTCCCATGGTCAGCAGGGTTGACAAGCTCTCCAGGATCATTTAGATTCTGACTTTCTACCACAGATATGGGATGAGCTTGATCATGATTCTCCATTTTCCCATGCTTTCCTGTCACTAAAAGCCCTTCCCAATGAGACGCAAAACAAAATCCAGCACATAAATATGAAACAAACAATCAATCTTGCCTGCGCAAAGGTAAGCTTTCAATCATTTGAAAAATCGAAATGATCTACTCATACGACATGTGGATCAACATCTCTCTCTCTTAGGCCTGTCACTAAAACCTTCAAATAAGAAACACATAATCTTGCCTATTCAAAGGCTATCCTTACAACCATCCCTCTTCCAAACAAAAATGGCTTATGTAAAATCCTGTGTAAAATCCAGATGTTCAATACAAAGCTCCTTAGCTTTCTAGAAATCCCAAGGAGATCAAGATCTTTTTACAATATCCCAAAGTGATCCAAGACTGTCACATTGCTATTCAAGGGAATGATGCTGAGAATTTTACATCCGTGCTTGATACAATAGTTAGCAGCACAGGACCATTTGGGGAATGTTTTGCGAATGTGGACACCAATATCAGAACAAGAACAGAAACTCAAGGGAATGGGAACATGTAATGTTTGACATTCCTGGTAATCTATTTGGTGACAATACCCAATATAACAAAATACAATGAATAATAAAAGATTCCTTATTATGTGGCCACTCTTCTTCCCATCTTATGCAGCCTCTGAAAGTAAAACAATCCACAGTAACATCTCGTCGTACATACGTATTAGTAGCTTTTTACCTTTGGTAAGTGATGCAATTTCAATTTAGAGAAAAAAATCGTATAAAGTTGGATTCAATCTTAGTTAACGAAAAATATAGATAAATTAACAAAATCAGTTACAACCAGATCTTGGGATACCATTAATGTACTTGGGTTTGTGAAAAAGATAGTAAACTAATACTTGGGATACCACTAATATTAACCATTATATGATAATGAAAAAACACTAATCCTACCAAGAACGGAATTGAGCACGTTCTCAACATTTAAACCTTGGAAATGACAAATGGAACCAGCACATATTTGAATACTGTTTCCACTTACTAAGCCTTTGGCACTCGCTTCCTAGATTATGTTGTGCAGACACTTCAATGATACCATGTCAAATTAAAACCGGTACAAATAGAAACAAAGTAGAATGAAATCCTGCATTGGATCTGGCGCTGGGACGAATGTTGTTACATAAGCTAAAAACAATGCATGATGATTCTCAATGGTCATTAGCACTTGCATTCTGGGTTGCATTGTGTTAACATAAAACACACAAGGACCATTAGAAAATAATCATATTAATAAATTCTTCCACCAGTAGATTCATTCAATCATCATGTACAAATAAATGTGAACCAAAATCATTCACTAAGACAAATGCCATTAACATAAGACAAAACGATGGATGTTATAGAAGCTCACATAACTATGCTCTTGATGAAGAAGAATCTGATTCATCTTCATCTACACATTTACTATTACCAACTTTTGAGGTAACAAGAACGTTTACATCCTGCTTTTGAAGTGGATTCCCTCATAATTCACCTCAAGTCCTAGACCTCTAAATAAATCCAGGGAACAAACAATAATATTTTACAAGATATTCTATGAAAAACCCATCATGATTAAAACTAAAATCCTAAGCAATGATCCTTCACCATCTTGAAAAAAAATTTTACTGCACATATCACCATGGAAACTTTGTTAAGAATAAGACAATGTTTCTTTTTCTGTATATGTTCATATACAGTTCATATGTAAGCTAGAATAAAGCGCAAACATTGCAAAGACTGGCGGTCTTTGAGAACGTTCATAAGGCCCAAATAAAGGGTTTGCGGAAGCATATATTGTAGACGACTATATTCTGATTTCTCAAATTTCTTCAAGTTTCTGGAAGAAAGTTCAAAACTTTGTGAAGATTCCTCAGCACAGTAAGGAAAAGAGAACTCCATTATTTAGTTTATGATTCGGCTAAGCCAGTGTTTCCATAGGAAATTGACATATAATAGAGATCCCTGTCTGAGATTTCTTAGATTATTCCTGAACGTTATCAAGCATCTCATGTACTGCAAGTATTTCCACCCCACGTAGAACCTGACACTGTGCAAAGATCTCTAAATAAATATACTCTCTACCTGGAGATTTTGTTGTACAAAACTGCCCTTGGTCAGGCCGATCCATTAGAAGAGAAGAATCATCTTACTTACCTACAGATATACTGTAACTGTAGTGTTCATGCAGAAAAAAAAGGGAATTAAAAAGTTCAAGCTTTTCCATGGGCAAAACCTCAGCTTGCAGAGGAAACAGTGTACCTTTCCTATAGCTTCACACAGTGTATGCATCCATCCACAAGGAAACACTTCAATAAAGAAAAGGAAAAAAGAGCATTGTAAAGATAAAAAGATAGTCTTGTCAATAGACAGATAGCCTACCTTGAGCAAGCCATTGCTCCCGCCGAGCATCCTGCTTACACTGCTTCAACTTTGCATTGCGATTCACCTGGTAAATTACATTTTTTTTCCAATATAAATGGAGATCCAATCAAATTCAAGAACATTTAACAACCCGAAATGTCACAGAAAATCTGCATGAAGTGGACAGGAGAAGAGAAGCTGTCACCGAACGAAGAAGTGACGAAAAACATGAAGGCGAAAGGGAAGAAGCAGAAGAAGAGGGAGAGGGGGGAAGCCGACTCACCCGTTTTCTTTTGCTGACATCCTTGACCTGCACAGACACAGGTGAAGAAACCATGCCTTGGATCAATGAGCTCGCCGTCTGACAGACGGGAGCCTCCATCACAATACGTGAAGCCATGGAGGAAACTTTCCTGATCTGCAAGGGAGAAGCAAAAGCAGCGGACGGCGGACACTACAAGAAGCCGAAGAAGCCGAAGAAGCCGAAAAAGAAGAAGAAGAAGAAGAAGAAGAAGAAGAAGAAGAACCGGAGAAATATGTAGTATGCTTCGTTGAACGGCGCTTCCAAGGGATTACAGCAGCGTTTGCAGGTCACGCCGAGGAAGACGAAAGGCAGCGACGGCCGCACAGCGAAGAGAGAGGTCGAAAATCGAAGACGACGCTGAATCTTCCAGAGCTTGCTCGCTGGTAGAGTGGATGAGGGAGAATGGATGTGTGCGCGTGCCTAATTAGGGTTTCTCCGAGCGAGAGAAAGAGAGAGAGAGAGAGAGAAGAAGGAGACAGACCGAGAAAGAGACGAAACGGAAGAATTAGGGTTTCTTCTGCGTCAAGGCGGGGCGATGGGAGGAGGGAGACGAAGAATTAGGGTTAGGGTTTCTGCGTCAGACAGGAAAAAAAAAGGGAAGTTCGAAGCAGACAGAAAAAAGATCTTTTTCTTCTTCTTCTTCTTCGAGAAAAAAACAGACGACCGTCGCCGCATCTGGGCCGTCGATCTCGACCCCCCGATCCAACGGCCCAGGATCCCCCTCCGCCCTATCCCTTAGATCCGACCACGGCTGAGCTCCACGTGGCCCGTCCCACGCCCGTCCGATGCGGCGCCCGTCGCATCGCCACCGTCCAAAACGCCCTTTCAAAGAGAGACGGTTCAGTTCACAAAATGGCATCACCGGGAAACTGGAATCTTCGCGATCGAATGGAAACTGGAATCTCCGACTTCCGATCGAGAACTCGGACCCCCGCCTGAAATCGAACCGTATTTTGAAACCGGAGCCTGGGGCATTCGAGCCGACCCGAAACTGAAACGGAGCGGATCGAACAGGAAACGGGAAGCGTAGCCTGAGCTGACTGCTGGCTTAAACTGGCAACGATCGAAATCGGAGCGTTCGGCTGGGGGTCTCAATATGGCAGGAGCCATCACCAGGAGACTGGAATCTTCACGGGACTCACGATCGAATGGAAACTGGAAGCGTAGCCTGAGCTGACTGCTGACTTAAACTGGCAACGGTCGAAATCGGAGCGTTCGGCTGGGGGGTCTCAAAGTGGCAGGAGCCATCAGCAGGAGACTGGAATCTTCACGAGGCTCACGATCGAATGGAAACTGGAATCTCCGACTTCCGATTGAACTCGGGCCCAGTCTGAAATCGGACTGTAGTTTGAAACCGGAGATGGGGCATTGGAGTTGACTTGAAACTGAAAACCGAGTGGATCGAACAAGAAATGGGAGGCATGGCCTGAGATGTTGACTTAAACTGGCAACGATCGGAATCGGACCGAGAAACTGAACCTCAGATATTGAAAGTGGACTAGAATGATCTGAGCTGGCTTGGATTGAGAATCGAGCTGAAACCGAACTTAGTCTGATCTGACCTCTGATGAATTGGACCGAAACTGAAGCAGCATGACCCGATTTGACCCAGATAAAATTGGCCAAAATACAAGTCTTGGGAATCCTTGCCACTACAGAACTGGAACTCAATGTCGGAAGATACATATTCTACCATTCAAATACGATGACATATAGTCTTGTGGTTACACTCGTTTTTGGAAACAGAAACTGCACGACACTGATATAATACCTCTAAAATGTTTTTCGAAAGTTCTAAAATGTTCAGATCTCTCGAAATGCTACGAATTGCTCTCATGCAACAGTACTTTTCACCCTGCAATATACAGATGCTTGCAACCTCCTTTAGTTTTATACCAAGCGACTTATAAGGCCAGTCACTCGCACATTTAACCCTCCACAGTGGAGATCTCCTTTTCATTTCCATTTTAGGATTTCACTAGCTACACCTGGGATATCGATGCCATTGCGTTGGCAGAGAAGATTCGTCAAGCTCTTTGATTCTTCAATCATTTCAATTAGAGTCTGCCTGAAATCCGACAACAACTGTGAACTGCGAGCAAAACGTTCGAAGGTTCGTCGATCGATTCCATCAGCTGAATTCATCAGATTTCCGATCAATTGAGTAGGTTTTGTATAGCTTCTCGTCTACGTTGCATGAAGACTCCACTACTGAGTCATTGAAATAGTTGCACTGGCTGTTAGTTGTTAGTTGTTTCCGCTGACTATCGTCTCAACAAGAGTAACAAACACTGTTGTGGAGGATGAGCCTTTCATATCAAAAACATGTGCAGAACACCAGCAACACAACCATCAATGAAATATGGATGAATTACATGCCAATGGCCATGCATCACAATCTTCAAATCCATTCCTAGACTAAATCAATACTGAGCATGTGACTACACATTACAGCCTTTTTCCTATGCCTTAACAAAGAGCTTATTAGATTGTAGTAAAAGAGACAGTATAATGCTGACCTGAATGTTTTCAATACAGCAATTGATCAAGTCCACAAAGACCTGGCATTCCACATGTTGCACTGCAGCAGAAGAGAATAACCTGAGAAGCTGCAAAACAGGACATGCTAATCACCTTAAATAAAAAGAGGAGACTGAACAGAAAAGTAAAAACATCAGAATCTTGAAGTTGGAATATGATTTCAACTTAAGAGCCAACATCGTAGCATGGCCGGTCCCATAAGCCACCGGTCCGAAGATCAAATCCTGCATCAATCAAGAGGACAATAAAAGGAATTGCTGCTGTTTATATGTATAACTTACACAACTTTATCATATCATGTTCCAACTCCCACCCTGTATGATAAAGTTCATGACTTCCTTTTAGAAATGTTCAGATCACAGCTTTGGATAAATATCAGAACAAAAGGTTCTTATAGTTATTAATATGCCAGAGATCATGATACATTCTTCTGAAAGATGCGATTATTTAAAGCGGCAATGCTTTTTCCGGTTAAGGCTATTGTTTCGAGTCTTCGGCATTTATTGTACACAGTATCAATGGTGCTAAATTATGCTATAATTCCCCGCAAGGGGAATTTTGGTTGAAAAATGATGATATATCAGAAAGTTACAGCCCCAGGAAATCTTGTGACTAGATGGATCATCCACAAGCCCGATGCATTTTGCACAAAAATTCTGTGTGGAAAAGAAGATTTGCTTCGATCAGATGGGTAAAATCTGTCCTACTTGTTCCCTCGTCATGCCTTTTGATGCATGTTTCCAAATCATCACTTTGTAGCCACTGGATAATGCCGATTTGACTTCCGCTTCTTAAGCTAGCAACTTTCCCTCTTCGCATATGAGTGTTCTACTCGAACAAATCATATCTCAAAAATGTGTCCTACGACCTGCCTGAATTCGTGCTGCAATGCTACTCCACCTGAGTGACATTAGACAACAATCATGGGTTGTTCACAAAGCATACTAAACGTCATAAAGGTAGTTGAGCTGCACTGCAACAAATACAATCATAGTGTTAGCATATATTTATGTTCAGAGCTTATGAAACACATAATATCAAAATAGACTCTGAGAGTATGGATAACAGAAACTGCAAGCTCAAACACTTAACCTGAATGGGGAGCTCTGAAGAGAATAAGGAATTATCGTCACAAAACAAATGTAAGTGACTATTCATTAATGCTTATTCGAGGGTTATGAATATTACCCTATTTTGTACGAAAGTCATGCCGGAAAATTGTCAAATTTTGAGTGAATTTGTCGCGGTTTTTAGCTTCGAGTGTTCTCGTGACATCATTCATCAATTTATCAAAACATCCAGACAAACGTTGTTGCTGGTCAGGGGGCTGTATTAAAATCAAAATGTTACTTCTTATACAAACTTCAATTTCCAGTTTGGTAAAGATGTACATCATACCTGCGAAGACAAGATCTGGGCTTTCAAGTCATTAAAAATCTGCAATTCCAAGTGCACCAACGGTTAATGAATGTTAACCATACTTGTCTTCCCACAACATAGGGACAATATAAAGATCTTATATCAGCGAGAGAACATACAACGATTGATAACTTTGTATTTCGGTTTATATTCTCACCTGCTCACTCACCAAAATCAGACTGAGCATTGGTCGACTCAAGCTCCATTGATTAGCACAGTCTTCGAACAGCACAATCTCAAAGAGTGTTTTTAATATCTGTAAGATCCAATACAGAGCATATTATAACACCATACAAATATGACTGCACAGACAATGATGACTAAATATTAGGACAAGGAACCTCTGGAAAAAGTGTTGGGCATTCTGCAATGTGTCGGGCCATACTGACAGAAGCAGGGGACGATAGATTTTCTCCCAATGTAATGTTGTTGAAATAAAATGCTGCAAGATTATCGACAGCAGACGCACACTGCACAGGTATGGGAGATAATTTGGTCAAACAAAGGGAACTCAGCTTTCAGTGATTACAAAACGGATTCAAGATCAAACTGACCTGTGTGGAAATGCTAACATCAAGACATTTCAACCCAGCCTCTAGTGATCCAACAATGCGTGCGAATGTTGCCGTCTCCAACAATATAATTACACTAGTGTGATTATGACACAAAACCTCTAAAAGAGCAAAATATGCCCTGCCAAGCTGAAATTAAAAAAGCTGCATCTATCAATACTATACAACTTGAACTCACACAAATATGCATGGTTGTTCAAACTCTATATTTCTAAGTTTACCAGCTAATATCAGAACACCTGATAGGACATCATGCATGGATAATATTTCAAAAGTTTCACTATCTTTAGAAGAAGGGGAGCATATTACAAACATAATGATTAGAATGCATTGTCCCTAAGCAGCATCTTCATAAAAACTTTTCTCAGCATTATCTTTATCTAGTTTTCAAGCAGAGACAATGATGGCATACACACACGCATGCACGCACACGCACACACACACACACACACACACACACATAAATATGCATACTTACAGACATACTATTAACAGTTCCAGGTGATAAATTTCTCCTCTGTAACGTCAATAGAATTATCTCTTTCTTATTCTTGCACATTATAATTTTGTTTACAGAGAGGGCAGCTTCCAATTTGTACTTGGCCTCTGCTAGTCCATTTACATGGTTAATTTAATCTTATCAAATTTGTGGTAATCCTGCTCTAATTTCTCCCACTAATCTTCTGCCAATCTTCAGGAAGTTAAATATTGAATATAGTCTTCTAGAACTGTACATTAGCTATCCCCAAATTTAGCTTGTGATCCACTTCTCAGTTTTTAATTTTAACACAATTTGCTCGTCAGCAGCGTCATACCAGCTTGTCTACTCCACATGATCCACTTACTAATCCACCTCTAGAATTAAACATCTTTACAGACTAGTTGTGTAGTGGGCGATTGCAAAATGCTCAAAATTTTTGTTTTGCAACTACATCAGTAGCTATATTACAATGTCAACATCAGATTTAACATCATTACTTGTATCCACATTTAAACCCAGGTAAGCTTACCTGTAACATTACTTCTTAAAGGTTAACAACTAACCTTACGAAAACCCATAATATCGTCCAATGGTATCCACAATGAAATTTTTAAACCAATATCCAAGGCATCTGCAAGTGCTCGATCTCCATAGAGCTCAAATACACCAAAGTTTACGTAGTTTCCAGCCAAAGCTGTTGCATAGGAACCACACATTGAGGTCTTAGATTATATCATCAATAATATTTGAAACCATTCCAAAACTAGAAGCAACATGTTAATAAGCCATTATCATTTTCCAACAATCACCTCTAGTAAGGATTGTCAACATGATCCAAATTCCCTTGTACTTATAAGTGTATGAATCACTTGGAGTTGGGAGTGCCATTATCCTTGTGCCATATGCCACTATCAACTTGCTCACTTCGCGAAAGAGCAGGATCCCATTGGCAGATGAAGAATCAAACGTCAGTCTTTGACTTTTATTAAATACAAATTCTGCCATAAACTTTAACAACGGAGTGGTAACCTGTAAACATAAATCCACGAGAGTTAATGAATATAAACACTCATTTCCTTCATCTAAAAGAAGATGCAATTCTGCCATCTGCACTTCCATTTTTAAAAAGTTGACAGATAGATTAGATAGATAGACAGATAGAATTCTAATCACCACAATTACATCTTGAGACCATAAATGTAGCACAGCATCTACACAAGTGGCTGATTGTTATTTATAAATCTCTATTTCTGTTTAATATTGCAAATAACATTTATACTGTGCCTACCTTACTGAAGATGGATTAGAGGAAGATGAGTAATGGACATAGATTGAGGGTTTTTGATACATTCGTGAAGTAAGGATATAAATTGATGGTTTCTTGTACATGGTAATCAAAATGCTTCAAGAGGTAAGGATCTATCAGGTTACCAGGAGATCTACTGGGATGAGATCCTATGGCTGGGCTTTCACTAGACTGTCATGATACTATCTAAAACACTGAAAATGGGCACATAACTCACCCCAGGGTCCAAATAGTCCTCATACCATATCAGAGAATAAATGCTTAGCATACGTTCTCCCAACCTCACACTTGCTCCACATCACGTCTCTAAACCCCCTGGAAATACCCGCCTTCTTCCAGCCAGATATGTGACTGATAAGATTTAAATTTTGTAGGGCAGATTTGTGATAATGGAAACCAGGATTATATTCATCAACCTTCTTTTGAAGCAAGCTCTTGATAATCATTGACAGTACCCTTACACTTTTCAAAGGCTATCCAAAAACTGACACCACATACAGATAACTAGCAACTCTACTGCACAGATGTGATTATCCTTTCATCTAAGCAGTAGTTGTGTGATTCAGCTCACCTCAGGAGTATCAGTCCAGTGCCCAATAGCTCGTATAATCAAAGGCATGTGCACAGGGTACAACCAGTCAAAGAGCAGGCCATGAGTTCTCCGGCTGCAAGTACAAACCAAAGACCAAACATTGGTAGGACATATTATCAATGTACAGGTATCACCCATGCTCAGCGAGTGAATCATACCTATTCGTAGCCATCGCAATGCCTCTTAGATCACGCATCAGCCCAATCAAAGTGAACTTTACAGCATCTGACCTAAATGTTGCATCAGGTGTCGCTTCCAATGTTACCAGAACCTACTAAAATCCATGGATTAGAATTTGAGTAATTTTCCATTTGGTTATCACAAGCTTCTAAATAGCATAATAAAATATGGTAAATATCACAAGCTGCACAACCCAAGGCAGCCTTGGTAAGGTCAAACAAATACACAGCATGCAGATTAAACAATAGAAAGAAAACGAAAAAGAGGATATATTATAGTAAATACAAAAAATCAGAAGCAATTGGAAATGTATCCGCATACAAGTACCTGTTGAATTGACTCCATGGCGACCTTGAACTTTACTGGACTATCCTCCATGAAGAGTAATCTTCCTAAAGTAAAGTAGAATGTTGTCCGGTTTTGTGAACGAGTGAAGTCATCAAGAAAAGGGAAGTATTCCCTCTGCCACACCAGTCCATGTGAGCCAATGAAACTCAATAAAGACTATATACATATTTAAATTAACGAATAAAAGTTTGTTTCATTATCAAAGTTAGTCAAGGAAAATAAATTAGAGCCAGTGCTTGTGGTTTTGCCTTTCACTGAACAATCGCACAAGTAATGAACCCTAGGCGAATTCAGTCCAGATAGTATACTGTCCCTCTATGTGAACACATATGGTCTTGCAATTAAGAAAGCTCTCATGAACAAATTTTACAACTTTTGAAACATTGCACCAATAAAGCTGAATTCTGTCAAATACCAGGCTTTCCAACATTCTTCCAAACCTTTGGAACTAGAGAATAATCAATATGTTAATCGTTAGACACATTACCGTATGATGTCCAAGAATATAATTCACCGCATCCAACTTGAGCAGCAACCTTCCACTCATATACCTGCATACAACATTGGCACCTATTATTCCGTTGCACTGCATTGCGTCATAGTAATCAAATTATAGTATAATTATTCTTACCCAGAAGCAAGTTCTTGAAACAAGTTCAAAGTCTGTTCAATTACATCACTAACCTGCACATCAGTTACACAAGATAGATTACACATTTGCGTTTCCTCTAATAAAAGGAGTGGAAAGGGTGTGGAATTACCTGGCTATAACATTTTAGATTAGCCGCAATCTTTCCCACAATCACATTCAATACCAGTAGGTGATCTTGCAACCCTAGAAGCTCCGACAATCGTGCATAAAGTTGCTATGATGCCACAACACAAACTGAGCAATTTCTCTAAAACAACTGCATATAAAAGTACCAAGAATGTTACAATAATTACTATGTTGTAGTCAATATACCTTGGAGGAGTGCATAGCCTGATCACCAACATAAACCTTGCGAAAGTTCTGAAAGAAGCATAAGATAGCAAGGTCCAACCTCTGTTTGCTTCTCTGGGCATACCGCTGTTCATTAATAACTGAAACTTGGTTAGAAGAAATCCTAGATTAACGTCAACAATGCAGAACATCAAACTCACATGAACATGTGAGCCTGTATCTGTTATTTGAATAAGTTGGAAAACACGAGCCGCAAGCTCTCCATCAATAACTTCTTGAGTTTCTGCACTGTAAGAAGATCCCACAAGCAAAAATGGAGCACATCCAGGGTGTGGAAACTAATGGAAAACTGCATCATGTTTACGCACCTGCTATTAGAACTCTGTCTTCCTTTGATTATGGCCCCAATTATATGTACAAGCCATGTCAGCCGTCCTTCCATCAAGCACAAGTCCTCATTAGCCAAATTTGGACTAAGTTTAGCCGCCTCCTGTGTGAGTGTGGGTTTTTGGAGTTATATCTTATGCAGGAAATGTTATACCAAGCACAACCTTAATGCTTACCGTATAGGACTGTAAAATAGGCTCCATAAGTTTGATGACATACATACTGGTTTTCTCGTACTGCAATAACATTATTTGAAAGATAGATTATATAAGCGTCAACAGAACTGCACACTTCCACCAGCACCAAGTCATTAGTGTTATTCTAGAAAATTGAACCTGGAAGCGGCATAGGTATGGAAGACTATCTAATTGATCTTGCAAGAGCTCTTCATTATCCAAGGGATCCTCGGATAATTTGTTCTGCAAAACAACCTGATTTTTGGAGAATAAATTTTCAATTACAGCATATAAAGAAATGGATTCGTAAACAGAATACTGACTCGATTATACCTGTACTGAGTCAAATCTTGATGTAATATAAGCTTCAGTAATTTTTGGAACATATGAATCGAGCAAAGTTGGGGAATCACTCTTCAGGAAAGGCACAGAAGACACAAGTCTTGACCACAGGCCTAAAAGATAATACACACTGCTGCTAGCCCACTGCATCAAAGAATATAAAAATACATGAATACCAAATAAAGTAGAATATTTTAGGCATTACATTTATAATTGTAATACAACACTCTTCAAAAAAATTTGAAACACAACTGATACTCATATGTCTCTGGTAAAGGAAAAAAACACCAAATGAAGTAACATTGTTATACAATATTAACTTAAAATCAATATGGTGGCTTCTGGTTCATTGATAGTCCAGTAATTAAAACCTTACCAAAAAATAAAACGACCAGATTGGATGGCAAGCCTAGTACAAACCTGCCATGACTGTAATGACTGAATCGTGAATTCAGCAACAAGTTGAATCCAGTCACTATAACTTTCCACGCTTACAAGCTCAGATAACTGTCATTTTTTTCATGCATAAGATTCAATACGAATATAGCCCAATCTAGAGCAAAGACTTACAAGTTCTCTGAGGACAGTTGTTACCTGATAATTAATTTTGAGCCTGTCAAGAAGACGACAATACTCGTGATAGTTGTCATGATCAGAAAGGCCTGTGACATACAGAAATTTGAAATTCAACAGGTCTGACCTAGAAAACGACAAAGACCTAACAGAATATTTTACAACCTAGACTTTGAAATGCTGACCAGAAATTTAAGAGCAGGGGAAATTTTAACAAACAGGTGAAGTATAGACATGAACCATTTTCCAACCTCTATCACAGATCCTTCCACACTAGATGTAGAAATAGCAATTAGTGAATGGAAACGTTAATAGAAAATGACAAATAATTTGAGTCTCCTTTTTCAAGGTAAGCATGAGAACAAACGCAGGAGTGTTTCCCCGCACTAAAAAGTGTAGCTATTTTAAAAATATTTAATTTGATGTAGTTTAAATTCGAGACCCATACAACAGATTATGTGCCACACCTGAGTAATGATTATCTTCTGATGTCAAGGTGCCCTCGATCCAAAGTAGATAAGATAGATAGGAGGCTGCTAATTCTCAGCACTAACAAGTTAAGCTGATGACCCATTTGATGAGGATGAGGTGACCTCAACAGAAGATCCTCAGACAGCTAGAGAAGACGTACTAACCACTCTTAACATTGTCCTGATGCTGGAATATATAGTGTTAAGTATGATCAGGACATAGTGACACATAGACAGACAACCAAAGTTTTGTAGTACTTCGACATAGAAGACACTAAAATCTTTAAACTTCATGTTGCTACTGGTAGACATGACCAGACATAAAAGAAAATTCCAGAAAGTGGGTGTTGGAACAACGAAATGTTGGATAAATGTTTCCACTTGGAAGGAAAGAAAGAGAAGCAGCAAAGTTTTATGAAATGAAGAGAGTAGTGATTACTGATAGCTAATATTAAAAATGGAAAGTGCTTACCTTGAGCCCTCTGTAGTATGTCTTTGGTACCGTCCATTAGGTGAGTAAGAAATTTGGAGCGCTCTGGCTCACCTGTGAACAAAGACCTACGTACTGAAGCAAGTCTGACGAGACACTCTAGTGCCTGTAAACAAAGCAGGAATATTATTATCCAGGACAAATAGTTTCTAACATCTAAAATCTTGAACACTACAAAGACAAATACCTCTTTTGATAGAGGTGGCTTTGTTGTAACATAATAGTCAAAGAACAACTGTAATGTTGAGGTATCCTCAAATATTGGCCTCCACGAGGATGGTATCTAGATTAACAAGGAAAATTTGTTCTCACACCTCTTAAAATTTTCTCCAAATAGATGATGCATGATTTGTACCTGAACTGTACCAAGATCCTCAGAGCTCTCATCCAGGGATGTCCCAACAAAGTCATACGACAGGCATTTCAATGCCAAATTCATGGCTTGTTCTTTTAATCTCTCATCAGCTACAAATGTTTTGCATGGAGTATACTTAAGTCCTTATGCCTAAATAACTTAACGATACAATCTCAGCAGTTTCAAACAGGACTTACTCCCATCCCCCTTAAGCTGCCGCAAAGATGTAAGAGATATTTGGAATATTTGAAAAAGAGACAAATCGCGAAAAGAGCAAGCTATTTTCCGATGATGCATCAACGGAAGTCCTACGCTTGCCTGTGGCAGCATCAATTGATACAATTAGAATATAATACACCAGCTTTTTCTTCTTGAAGTTAAGAAGTTGTTTAATTGTCAGACAAGCTTTAATAAACCTGGTTCATTTCTGCAACAAGCTGATTAAGGATTTTTAAGCCGATAAAAAAATGTTCCGTGGTGCCCTGAAAAAAAAAAACAATACATACACGCAATGTTTATGGAGTTCTGTGAATTTAAAAAGTGTAAATGCCTCTAAAACAATCATATGCATATTATCATTAGTTTTAAAACATTCGAAACTAATAATATAGAATAACAGTATCCACATATTATTCAGTATCTGATAGCAATGAAAAAGAAGAAAACCATTCACTTCTTCAAATCGTTGAATTGGTTTACCAGACAAAACATATAGAATAAAATGCAGCTGATCAGGCATAATATACACAAATAAATATATAAAGGAAGAAGCAAATGTGAAATGCATAATCGGGATCACAATATACAGTAAACCCTCATCATAGCATATTACCGTAGTAAACTACAGGAAGTACATGGGTGTTTCTCCAGATATACGGAAGCATGGAATATAGGATCCTATGCATCAAGAAAAAGGATCCTATAAATTGCTTCAATCTAGAACTCAATCAGCTGTCATGTATAAATAGCATTTCCCAAACTTTTGCCACTTCCTGGGTTTATCCACCACCTCCAAGGTGACATTATCCACCCCTGGACACCAAAGTTGTTTCTATTCACCTGTCCACTGCGCCTTGGATATCCTTCTACCAAAGAAATGGTTTACAATACTTTGATATTGTCGAATCCAACTTTGAGCTCATTATAGCGAGCATTTATTTACGAGAGACACTCTGAGAAGCCAACGGACTAGCACCAAATGGACTATGGGAAAGGGATTCCAGTTGCATACCCACACTTCAGTTTGATCAGTTTTGAACTGTCTTTAAATTACATTATGTAATATAAAGCAAACAGAAAATCGACACAAGAAAGTAACTGAATTTTTATATTGTAAAAATAGTCTTTTGCTCTACCATTTTCACATGTGGAATCATCTACTATCTGAAAACAGTTTATTATCATTTATAGCTTTGGAACGATACTGGCAGATGCCAGACAAAGAACAGTATATTTTAAAAACTTTTTTAACCCTTTGCCTGTTATATGCATTATACTAAATGATTGTCAACATATGTTCTTGTGATTAGGAAAATGCAATCGACAATCAGCATCTCTTCTTTCCTAGTCAACAAGATAGATATCGCTTGTCTTTCATCCTTTTATTATGCTGATAGTTGCAACACATATACTATTCCCTGCCCAATCAGTAAACAGATTTTCATTATAAACAATATGCTAGCTTGATAGATACTGGATAATGTATGGCTGAGAAGCCCAAGTGTCATAATCTAGAGATGAATAAATTACGTCTAAGAAATGATAAAACTAATATTTGCATAGCACGTAGGACATGGCACAATATTTCTCACTTGCTGTGCTTCCAAATTCTGATTTTCTCTTGCAAAATAAGGACATCAATAAAAATATCCTATTATGGTTCTTAGACATGTTACAAGTTCAGCTCAGATAGATGATTACAATGACGTGGGCCTTGACATACTTCCACAACATGAAGACTGGAATTGAGGGACTAGACGGAAGTCCAGAAACAACCAAGGAAACATGAGTATATTTAGAATTATTTTAACAAATAAGCTCACACCAATCGAAGGTGAAAGCGTCAACTGTATTTTGCAGCATGGATAATTGATAGTAGCATATATTCCACGTTTATTGCTCGAAGATCCATCCACACGTGTTATGAGAACTTAAAAGCCAATATATGAGATCTTAAAGATTCTGTAGAGATTTATAAAAGAAACGACTCAAAATCAAACACAAAGTTTCGTGTTCCTTTTCAAGTTTTCTTATTGATTAGCCTAGACCATGCACACTGTGGTAAATCGGATAAAATCAATTCGTTTAGCTTCAAATATTCCTTTCACTTGTACTTCGTTTCTCTTACATAGCATGCTGCTGTTTCTAAAACTCGATTAAAATTGGTTGATTTGAGGTTCAACGACGATCATTTCAATCTGGAACTCCATCACCCCTATTCTATGGAAAATAATTAAATCTGACATGAATACTTATTATTCGGCTGAACAACTGGGGGAAGGACGATATCATTATATGTGACCCAAAATGTGTGCTTTAACTCCAAACACTGGCAGAATTGAATATATACACACATATGATCTTTTAAGGAATTCCTTAATTTATCTATCCAAATTTATAATTAGTTAGAATGGTCCTTTAGAGTGGAATGGGATTATGTCAAAATGAAAAAAGAATATAATGGTCATAAAAAATATATGGAATGCTTGGCAACAAGAACCAATGAAGAGCATGCAATTATTGAATAAAATCCCAGCACAATCCATTTTTCATTGCCAATGAAATGATCCTTTTCAAGGAACTTGATCAATTATTTGCGTCTAACATCTCAGAAAAAGGTTTGATCAGAATGATGCAAATCATCTCTCTTACGATGGAATGATCCTTAACACCAATGCAAATACGGTGCACAGATAGCATCAGAATGCACGTTAACTACACATAACCTTATGCAGCTAATCCTTACCATTTTATATTTGATAATCAAATGCCGTTAATCTGAGCATTTACTCGCTATACAAGCATACATGTCGAAAGATATTGCGAGAAACAGAGAGCATGTCAAAAAACCTGCGTCAAGAATGTCATTGCCTCTTTCACAATGTCTCTGAACCTGTCATCATCGAACCAAGCAAGTTTTGTGATCCTGCTCAGCAGCTGGATCAATGAAGTGGTCACGAAAGCCTGCAAATCTCTCCCTCTTGAGGCAAGAAAGCTGATCACATAATTCCCTACAACAAACACGGAGAATAAACAAATGAACGTGGGAAATCATTAAAAAAATGCATTATAGCTTCAGAGAGGTATCGAACAAGCAAGGTAGCTCACTGATCGCATAGAATCGCTTTGGAGAAAACAAAAAGATAATTTTCACCAAAAGGATACATGCAATTGCAATGCGTAATGCTGTGACAAGGAACCCTAAAGAATGAAGGAAAGTTAGAGGAAAGAGAGCACGTGAAGCAGAAAAAGGGGAGAGATCTGACTGATATCAAGGCGTAGCTGTAGCGACAATGTGTGGTCCGTAACCTGCTTCAGTAAGCTAGAGCTCGCCAACATTTGAGCGTAAGGCGAGGATGTGTTGTCGAGAATATACTGGCATTGCGATATGTACTCCGTGTTGACAGAGAAGCACTGCAGCGTGCTCTCCGCGTGAGATCTCTCGGCTGAATCCTGGGAGTTGTAAAGGCGCTCGCATAGAATCTCAAGCTGTGCAAGGCTTTCCATGGAGCTTCCGCTCGCGCTATCCTCTCTCTATTTCTCTGTGTGTGTGGCGCTCTGCTGTGTCCTGTGTTGTCCGGAGAAGGAAGGAAACAGGAAGAGGACTTGCAGGGCGGAGAGCTTGAGCTTGTGAGCTATGGCGAGCGATGAATCGTTGTCCTCTATTTCTCTTTGTCTTCGGTTTCTCTGAAGAAGAAGAAGAAGAAAGAAGAAGAAGAAAGAAGAAGAAGAGTAAACAAATGTATGCGTACGTGTATGTATACGTATACGCACTCGTGCATCGTATATCGTATGTGTACTGTGCACATGTACGTATGTATATCTACTCTCCGAAGATGCATGTACTATATACAATAGGGTAAATTTTATACGTATGCACGTACGTGTGTGTGCGCGTGTGTGTATGTATGTATGTATGTATGGCATGCGTTCGTGCGTACGTATGCTTTGCTGATTATACATGTACATATCATGCGTGTATGTGTGTGTATGCAGGGCATGGATGCGGTGGGATATTTGCATGTGCGCTACGTGCATGTACGTATGTATGTGTATGCATGGACATATGTGTGCGAGCGTGTGGATCTAGACATACATCAATGTATGATGTGCCTGTACGTGTGTATTGTACGTATGTATATGTGCATGTCTGTATATGTACGTATGTGTGCGTATGTATGTCTGTGTATGTGTGCAATGCATGTATGTATGTGTATGTATGCATGTGTGCATGTGCGTCTGCATGTGTGTGATGCATGCATGCATGTACGTGCATACGTATGTATTTTATCTATGCATGTGTGCATGCATGTATGCATATGTATGTATGTGTGCATGAATGTATATGTATTATGTATGTGTGTATGTATGTAGGTGTGCATGCATGTATACACACGTATGTATGTACGTATGTATGTATGTATGTGTGCCTATATGTATGTATGTATGTGGGTAGGTAGGTAGGTATGGCATGCATAAATGAATGGGTGGATGTATGTATGTGGTTGTGTGTGCACATGTTCGCCTTTGATCAGGTGCCATGAGTTGCTGTCATGTACTAATCAGAAGTTCAATGAAACTAGAACTGGTTTTGTGGATTGCTAACAAGAGTTGGTTTCGGACGACTTTTTTCGCTTGCATCGATCCGAGAAGTCTTTGTTTGTTCTCTGCGAGTCGGAAACGAGATCTCGAACTTGGTTTCATGTCATTCAAAATGATTTGTCGGGGACGGTATTGCAACCTTACAGCCAACTTCAAAGCTGTTCAAGAAGCGAAACCTCGAGCTGTAATCAGAAAGCTGCTATTGCTGGCAAATCTGTCATTAGGCTTGGTAGTGAAGCTAGAGCTATTTCGGTGGAGCGCAGCTTGCACTAATTTGGAAGGCAATGGACAGAGTGCTCGAGAGTTGACTGAAACCTTATTATGCATTCCGAACCCTGTTTGGGAACTGTTGTATTGTCTGGGTTCTTTATAAGAAGTCCACATCTAAATCTGGTGGCGACATCAATACATTAGAAGCACGTAAGAAACTAATCAAACTACACGAGTCTGCAATATTTTCTGGGTTTTTAGACGCAGGTAAGAAGCCAATCAAAAGGTTATTGAGAGCAAATTCTATCATGATGCACTAAAACATTCGATAAATGTATAGGGTTAGCTTTCAATGCGGTCAACAACGCTATTATTATTTTTTGGAGAATTACCGAAAAACGCCGGGCAAAAGTATAAATTACATTTTAACGCCCGATGTAATTATCAAAGGTTAGGATTGCTAAAATCAAAGGTTAATCAATACTGGAGCAACTTCTCTAGGGTTTAGGGTTTAGGGTTAGCAATCAGTTAGGATCTAGTTAGGGTTTAGGGTTAGGATTTAGTTAGGGTTTAGGGTTAGGGGTTAGGGTTTAGGGTTTAGGGTTTAGGGTTTAGGGTTTAGGGTTATGGGCTGTGGATAAGCAAGCATGGTGGGCATTTGCCTCCTCAGATTGCAGGGGGTGAAGGATGACGCAGAGGGATGCGTGAGCAGAAGAATGATTTGAAACTCGGGGGAAAGATTCCTCTTGCCACATCAGATCTCCAGTGAACCCTTGCGCTTGAGCAGAGAGGAAAAGAAAGAAAGGGGAGGAAAGAGAGGAAAAGACAGCAGGAATCAGGAAGGAAGAAGAAGAAGGAAGGAGGAAGAAGAAGAAGGAAGGAGGAAGAAGACGAAGGAAGCAGGAAGAAGAAGGAAGCAGGAAGAAGAAGAAGGAAGCAGGAAGAAGAAGAAGAAGAAAGAATGGTGAAGAAGGAGGAAGAGGAAGAAGAAGAAGAAGAAGAAGAAGAATGGTGAAGAAGCCTTAAGGTCGCTCTCCTTCTCTTGGCTTTCGGCTATGGCTCTGCACACCACAAACTTGACAGCTCCACGCCTCTCCATTTCGTCGTCTTCATCTTCGTCTTCGTCTTCTCCTTCTTCCCTGTCATTTGATTCACAGTTAACCCCGACCCAACGGCGGCGTTTCTTGCATTGCGGCTGGAGAAGAGATCGCCCCTCTCTTCTCCTTGCTCGAGCCTCCTCGTTCCAAGATGTTGCGGCATCAGATGAACCCCCAGCGTCGAGAAACAACGGGAATGGAGTGCCCAAGGTTACCTCTTTTCGACCTTGTATCACAAGAATTTCCATGTGTATTCATGCATTTTCTTCTATAGAAACAACGGGAATGGAGTGCCCAAGGTACCTCTTTTCTACCTTGTATCACAAGACTTTCCATGTGTATTCATTCTTTGAAGCACTGGTTTAGGGTTTATGCTTGGTATGCATTTTCTTCTATAGAAACAAAGGGAATGGAGTGCCCAAGGTTACCTCTTTTCTACCTTGTATCACAAGAATTTCCATGTGTATCCATTCTTTGAAGCACTGGTTTAGGGTTTAGGGTCTGTGCTTGGTATGCATTTCCTTCTATAGAAACAACGGGAATGGAGTGCCCAAGGTACCTCTTTTCTACCTTGTATCACAAGAATTTCCATGTATATTCAATTCTTTGATGCACTGGTTTAGGGTTTATGCTTGGTATGCATTTTCTTCTATAGAACAACGGGAATGGAGCGCCCAAGGTTACCTCTTTTCTACCTTATATCACAAGAATTTCCATGTGTATTCATTCTTTGAAGCACTGGTTTAGGGTGTATGCTTGGTATGCATTTTCTTCTATAGAACAACGGGAATGGAGTGCCCAAGGCTACCTCTTTTCTACCTTGTATCACAAGAATTTCCATGTGTATTCAGTCTTTGAAGCACCAGTTTAGGGTTTAGGGTTTATGCTCGGTATGCATTTCCTTCTATAGAAACAACGGGAATGGAGTGCCCAAGGTACCTCTTTTCTACCTTGTATCACAAGAAT
>JBBBWG010027035.1:0-11864 GCA_037176905.1 Azolla pinnata | reverse complement strand
TTCCATGTGTATTCATTTTTTGAAGCACTGGTTTAGGGTTTAGGGTTTATGCTTGGTATGCATTTTCTTCTATAGAAACAACGGGAATGGAGTGCCCAAGGTACCTGTTTTCTACCTTTTATCACAAGAATTTCCATGTGTATTCAGTCTTTGAAGCACCGGTTTAGGGTTTAGGGTTTATGCTTGGTATGCATTTTCTTCTACGAGGTCTAGGATAATCTATGTGTACCTGTTTCATAAACTTAAATCTAGTGGAATAGAAAAAATGGTATATATTTTCCTGACTTTGGATTTAGAGGGTCTTGTATGCATTTTCTCGGTTTACATTTCAAATAATAGTTTTTGTTTTCTTTCTCCTCGCTCATGAATACACAAGTTTTTAGGATTTGGAGTGAAATTAGCATGCACTCATTCGGTTTTGAGTTGAAGGCTTGTAGTTTAGGTGTATAGGAATTGGTGTGAAATTCCGTTTTCCGATCTTATTGTTTTTAGATTGAAGGCTTAGACAATACAACATGTACATAGGGTTTAGCATAAAATAGTCATGGAGCGTTGGGACTGAGGTGGAAAGTGTTGTAATGGCCGAGTGAAGCTCGATGGAACAAACTACAATCTGTGGAAGTTCAAGACGATTGCCATCTTGAATCATTCTGAGCTCTTTGATGTCGCATGGCTTGTATGTGAAGGTAGTGGGGCCAATAAACCTTACGTGAAGTTGGAATCTGGGTGCCACAAAGCTTTCATTAGAGGCTGGATAACACTGAACTTGATTAGAGGCATAAGCATGCCAATCCTTAGTTGGCCATTCAACCTCGCTATGGTCAACAAGTCAAGAGATAAGCCTCTGGTAAGGTTACGTTTCCCAACACCATTTCATAGGTTTAGACATCAAGAACTTCAAAACTACCTTCTCAATGGAATGCATTACTGAACCCAAATCATCCCCTGAAACTCACAAGGTCCCCAGTTTAGACATCATGAACTTCAAAACTACTTTCTCAATGGAATGAATTACTAAACCCAAATCATCCCCTGAAATATTTTGATATGGGTGTGTGACTCACTGCCATTAGTCTGCCTCTATGAATAAATGATCTCTTGTTGAAGAAAGAAAAAGGGATACATAAGATGTTTCGGACCTCATGTCCAGCCAGCTTTACTCAATCAACTTGGCAGCGTCTTATGAGAAGATGCATCTAGAAAAGCTTACAGAGTACTCTAGGCAAATCAAAAGTTGTATGCTATGTGTCACTCTTATATTTCCAGATATCATGTTCGGTTAATTGTTCAACAAAAGCTAATGTCTCTTACACGAGTTTAATGTATTGAACTCCCAGTTTATTTGTCTAGCAGGGACATTGCTCCGTGTCTTATAACATGAAGTGTCTTATATTTTAATGTTCAGTACAGTTTATTTGTCTAGTTGGGACATTGCTCCATGTCTTATAACAATAAGTGTCTTATGGTTTATTTTTTAGGAATTTATTAATCAGTACATAAACTAAAGAGAATGCTTGCAGGAACCTGAAAACGATTCACAAGATGTTGAAAGCTCTGAATTGGACTCACAAAGAGCTCAAATGTCGATTATACGATGCTTGACCGTATCTGATGGCTCAACCAAACCCGAATTTTCACAGACAACTGAAAATATTGTGCAAGACGTTGAAAAATCTGATATGCATTGGGAAGGAACAACAATGCCCATGGTAGGATCCTTAAGTGGCAGCAGTCACGTTGGTCTTTTCCGCACCCCAATCTCTGGGGGAGTTCAAAGTGCAACGTCATCGCATGGACTGCCTCGTCCTGCCCTTGCAGTTCGTAATCTCATGGAACAGGTAAAAACGCTAGCTAATCATGAACTAGGGCTGCCACCACTTGTATCAATGAGTTAATTCTTGTTTCATGTTGACCATAACAGGCACGTTATGCCCATCTTTGCACTATCATGTCTTGCATGCATCACCGCCGTCGGGGATACCCATTTGGATCTCTTGTTGATTTTGCAGTTGATTCAATCGGACGTAAGCTACTGATATTCTAATATATCGCAATCCATTTGATGTTCTGGTCTGCTGAAACTGAATGCT
The DNA here is from genome assembly GCA_037176905.1 of Azolla pinnata. Classification (NCBI taxonomy): domain Eukaryota; kingdom Viridiplantae; phylum Streptophyta; class Polypodiopsida; order Salviniales; family Salviniaceae; genus Azolla; species Azolla pinnata. The sequence continues at coordinate 9,774 of JBBBWG010027035.1, read as the reverse complement.
GTTGCTGTATAGATCCAATATTTTCATTTTCTCCACTAGCCATCCATACAAGGAATCTACTAGAAGATCCCAGGTGTACTTTGGTAGTACAGGTATGCTACTTTCTTGTTTACAAGCTTCCTACTTGGAACATAAAACTCACTGATATGATAGAATTTATATTCATAAATCATACATCTCTTCATTCAAATCAGGGATAGGCCGGGTAAGCTTTATTAACATTGTGTGGTGGTAATACTTTCTTATTTACGAGCTTCTTCCTTGGAAAAAAAATACCAATATTATAGTATCTATATTAAAAAATCAGGGGGTTTGTACGTTCTGCCATGCAGACAGAAATAGAATGAAAATGTTGGTATCATAATGCCGTTTCTTTTGATATTGGTGGCATTGAAACCATACATCTCTATGTTTGGATCAGGAATTGTCCAACATTTTTTATGCATACATGTCATCAATTATGTATCTCAGTTTGACGTGCCAATAAATTTGCTAAGGATGTAAACTGACCGATTTCTGCTTGTTAATATCACCTTATCAGATTCCTGGATGGAGCGGGCTTTCAAATGCAAGAGTTACAATTTTTGGTGATGTTTATCCCCTTCCTGCAGATGAACAGGTCCGGTGTTATTTGAAAGCATGGAATTTCCCTACATTAATCATTTAGAACTTAGTGAAATGACATTGCCATGACTGGTGCCATCTATTTCTTTTTAATTGCATTTGCATCCTTCTGCTATAGTCTCTAAGAGAGATCTTGTGCTGTTTGTGCAGCTCCTTTTATGGTAACTTGTTATATTTGTAATAGTGTTTTAAACTTCAGGCGAAGCAGATAGTTCCTTAGGATCAATGTTTCTGTTACATTTTTCGTATCAACTGACTTCCGAAGCCAAACCGTTCATACAGTCTGTGGGTGCAACGGGCTATGTTACCTTCTCTTGAAACCTAAAGGCCTTTATCTGTCTGCTGATCCTATTGCATTGCTGCAAATAATAAAAAGTTTAGATACCTTGAAATCTGGATTTGTTGTATTTGTAATAATGTTTTAAAATTCATGCTAGGTAGATACCTTGAAACCTACAAGGGATTTATCATGTCATGTCGGCTGGTCGTATTGCATTGCCGCAAGTTTATATAGCTTGAAATGTGGATTGTGGAATGTTGATACGAAGAACGTTTCAAAAGAAACCATTTTATAACGATTTTTGGTCTTTAGCCAGGTTCACAATAATGCCATGCCATATAGGGAAGAATGATATGAATCAAATAAATCTTTCTCGAGATTTTTTGGTATCTATGGTTCATGTAAATGTTTTGCCTACCCTCTGCAATTCTTATCGAGGATAAAGTCCCTTTTAAATCATTAGTACACCCTGCATTTGTGTGAAAATATTCGTTCTCATGAAAAGCTATTAACAAATGACAGTCCTGGAATTTACTGAAATTCGCACACTAGTCTGTGATGGCATGCAATTTCTCTACCAGAATTCTAACCTGAATAAATGGTGTTTCAACGATTCCCTAAAGACAAAACTCCTAGGATGATCAAGTGTAAATTACCTTTTTTCTTAGCTTGAGCTAGATTCTGTGGTGCATGTAGGTTCAACCAAACTCTTCTTTGTCAATTTTATATTCTTTTTCTCTTCTTTTTCAGGATTGGGCACACAAGAAATATACGTCAAAGCATCAACAAGGTGCAACTCAACAATGGGGAAATTTCTATTATTACAGAATGCAATCGTTTAGGTAGGTAGAGTTGCCATGCTTTACTTATCATGTTATGTGGCTTACTCTCACCGCCGTTTGTCCTGTCCAAAGTGACATTTATTTCATAGGGGGATTTGGAACAGTTGCCTGGGTTGATGTAAAGGAATTTGAGAATGCACAGCCTGATATTATTGCTGCTAGTGGAGCAGAAGAAACACTAAAGGTGCACTGCTAATATTCTGGTCACTCAATTACCTTTTTGTTATATGTGATGTGCATTAGTGTGTAACGTTTTGTTCACATTCTTCTTTGGCATTAGGAATTAAATGCAAAGTTTTCAAGGCCTCTTAGAGATGTGCTCTCGAAGGAGTGTGAATTAGATGATGTGGCCCTAATCTCCATAGATAGTAAGGGCATTGACATCCGGGTCAGGCAAGGAGCCCAGGTTTGTATGCTATAATCTGCTAACGTTTGGTTCTTCTCTTTTTCTTCGTAAGGTGGTCAGCACTCAACAGAGACCAAATGAAAGAGTACAGATAACTTTACCATCACCTGTAATCACAAGATTATCAGCAATACATGAATTACATGGCAATCTTGTATTTCTTTCTTGGAGAGAATAACTAACTTAATATCTTGAATGCAGTTTAATGTTCAGCGTCTGTCGTTTCAAGTTGGGCATTTGGTGGAAACATTAGAGCAAGCTGAGACAGCAATCACAGCTCTATTAGATCAATGCTCGTGGGTCTCTAGACATCACCGATAACTACCATGTAATGTAGCTTTCAATTAATAAAAGGAAGTACATGTAATGTAGGTTTCAATTAATAAAAGCAAACTTAGTTCCGAGAAATCTTATTGGAATATTAGACATCTTTAGCTTCAGAGAATCAATCGACGTTCATTTATGTACACAAATGCACTCATTCAACCAATAGAAAGTGGCAAGCTAATCTATTATTGCTTTAGGTTATATTATGCCCTGAAGTTGATGTGCTTGGCAATTTTCTTGCATACACCTATATTGGTGTATCAATTCTAGGCGCTCTTTTGGGTCATTGGCTTTTTTTACACTCCTTATCTTGGCAGCCGTCTGATTCTGGCTCTTCTATGTAGGTGTATAAATTTCTAGTAGCTCTATTGGCTCATTGGCGTTTTACACTTCCTTATGTTGCAGCCGTTTGATTCTGGCCCTTTCTATGTAGGTGTATAATTTGTCAGTAGCTCTTTTGGCTCATTGGCTCCCTGATTCTGGCCCTTATACAAATATTAGTGGTGGTTGGCAATCCACTAGAAATGAGGATATCCCTATTAACCTTTAGGACGGGCAATATCTTCTTTTTGCTATCATTTATTGACAATCTCCTCTTTGTTGAGCGGTCCTATTTTAACATGTTAATAAGGTCGTTGTGGTTTCAGCCAGTTTATGAAAGATCAAGCCTCTCAGGTTTCTTTACCTTATTAGAAACATTGAGCACATTAATACAATTGATGAGGGACAGTAAAAATAAGATATTATGAAACCATTTTGTTTGGACCAATTTAGCTTTGCTATACTTTCTGCATGCACATAGATCTAGAGAATGTCTATTGATGTTGGGGATTTTGGAGTTAGTCAGTATTTAGATTACATATTCTTTTAGTGATTATTGATGATCACTCCCTTCGGTTTTCTCTTTTGCAATAGCTTCTTGTTTTCACTGTTGCTTGTCGGATATATTTTTTCTCACTTTTGGTGTTTTATGCTGCAGGAAATGGACCGAAGGTGCATAGTGTTTTCTAAACCTCATCAGAAACATTGAAAATCTCATTGGAAATCTTGAGAACCTCATTAGAAAGAACATTGTAAAGCCATTTTGTCTGGGTTGATCATAGTACAGGAGTTAAGGTGTTCGCTGTACTTTGCAAATGTATAGAAATTTTCATTAAAAACTGACGGAATACAGTAATAGGATGAACTGAAAACTTTGGACATTGAAAAGCACCAGTGGAATACTGTTTGTGATTTATCCAATTTCTTCTGATCTGTGTAGCCTCTTCATCATCAAATGGAATCATTGGACTTTCACCCTTTTATCATGCATTGTCCTTTGAATCATTGGATGTTCAAGATTGCTGTGCTGGATAAATCCTATGGAGATGCAATTGCACTACAATTTTGCTCACGAACAATCATTTGACTGTGGTCCATATGACATAGTGGAGAAATGAAAATCAACCATCAATCTCCACTTTTCTTGCTTCACAAGGTTCATCTTGTGGTGTTCAAGACTCCATTTCAATTTTGCTCACGACGAACACATCATTTGACTGTGGTGGTCCATATGATATAGTGGAGAAATGAAAATCAACCATCAATCTCCACTTTTCTTCTTTGCTCCAAGGTTCCATCTAGTGGTGTCAAGACTCACATTATGAATGGACGGATGAAGATTCCATGCTCCACATCATTTATTTTCTCATTCACATGTAACTAATCCCCATTGTTAAGAGATTGCATAAGCTTCAATCCAACAGTCCGAATATCCCCTGAAAGTCTCAAAAAACATGTATATTACATACGATTTGAAATTAGTTTTGAGGAATCAAAATGAAGAGGAAATATATACCTGCTCCCAATGTAAATATGATAATCTCGTCTTGTGCAACTGCAGATAGTTTTGTTTGAATATATGTGCATATATCATCCTATCCCACAAAATGTGGCACACATCCCTGAGGTTAGTATGCACATATACTTTTGAAGTATCAGAGCTAAAACAAAGGGAGACTGTTACCTTTTGTGGAATGTAGACAGCTGGACAGACATGGATACGATTTACGAGGTCTTCTCCGCTTATTCCCCACGAGTTGCTCTCCCTTGCAGAGTACACCTGCCAAAGCACAAATGATATGTCTTTCTTTTCTCCAGGTCAAGACTTGATCTAAGTGGTTTTTACATCAATTTCGAGTTATATAAAGCAATTTACATTTGCAAAAGAGTAAAACTACACATCTACCTGTTTGACAAAATTCATCCATGTGCAGATAGAACATACATATGGAGGGAGGGAGAGAGTAGTCGATCTTACCTGAGTAACGATAACATGATCCGCTTTACTCAATGCAACAGCAAAATCATCCAGAAGTTTGACAAGTCGGCTGGAAAGCATCGTTTTCCATTCCATTTAGCTTTATAAGTAGTAATATGTGACAATGGAATCATCATGGAATACAAAATCAACTTGTACCTGTAAGTATGAGGCTGAAAGATCAGCCACAGAGGTTGATCAGGAAATTTCATTCTCACTGCTCCCACAACAGCAAGTATCTCTGTGGGATGATGAGCATAATCATCAAAAAGTTGGAACCCTCTGCCTGCGCCGATCTGTTCGAATCGTCTCTGAACACCAGCAAAGGCTTGGAGAGCCCTGCTGGCAGCTTGTGCAGCTTCTTTTTGGGTTGTAAGCTGCTCAGCTTCATTTGGGGATGCATTTTCAGCTGAAAGTACTGCTGCTGTAACGATTGCCTGTAAGAAAAAGTTGCACAATTGCTAAGATTTGATGCTATAACAAATCTTTTGCCTCTCAAAAGTAGTGATTATCTGTGCCCTTGCTAGACAAACTGATGCATTTGATTCAAGACTCGAATTCCGGAGGATCATTGCTTTTTATCCTAAAGAATAGTAACACAATACAGGCGAGGAGATTCAACACAATACAGGACAGCAATATTCAAACTTTCAGAAACAAAGCCTAACCTATGAATCAGAAAATCAAGAATCACAAACATGGTCTTTTCACAAAGGAACTGACATCTATGACTAATGCTTTTGCTTCGAGCTTGTTATCATGTTTTCTTGGCAGCTAAGACAGGTAATAAATCCCAAAGGTTCATAAATAATGGGCTGCTTGACTAATGAAAATCTATCCATAGAATATTCTGCATGCTTTAAATAGGCTGCTTGAATAATGAAATCTATCCATAGAAATTTTGCATGCTTTGATTTGTAATCACACCGTCGAATTTCCATGCTATTATTCTTCTCATACTCACCCAAGAGTTTACCACATGATCATGTAAGTGAACTCAATGGTGGAGCTACGTACTCTTGACAGGTAAGATGTTGGCGTACTAACATGAAACCGAGCCATTGTATATGACCACACTATTTCATGCAAATCTAGCAAAACTCACATCGTCTATTATCTTTTGATGGTTCAATATCAAGACGAAATGTGGATGCAAAAAGGAAAGAATAAATAAACAAAAGAAAAGATATGGAAGAATAGCCTACAGCTAGAGAGTTGAGGACATTATGGACACCTGGAATCTTCAACTCAACTTTTGTCATCATCACACCATTGCACATCTGCAATACCAAAATAATTGATTAAACAAATGTTTGGATTGACAGATTGCAGAAATAGTACCGTAATAGCATTGATAGAAAGCATCTTTTGATATGAATCAGGAGGAGAGGTTTTCAATAGGACACTGTTTTGTCAATTCTTGTATAGAAGATAGAAGCAATCAGCTAATAGTCAGGATATGAGATTCTCACAGCAATATAAGTCGTTCCACCAGCTGTATTGGTTTCAAGCATAGCTGCCTGCCATATATTTCCATCCCCAAGGCCATATGAAATCAGTTGCTTAAGCCTTGTAGTTTTCTTTATTGAAGCCAATCCATCCTTGAGAGTGGCTACTTCTCCAGCAATATCGTTAGCTACAGACCTGGCGCCAGCACTGCACCGATAAGAAAGAAACAACATTCATCCTGAGCCAATGGACATTCGATGACTGGGTACGTAAATCTGCAACACATACTTGTCACCACAGAAAATGATTGTGCCACCTGGCCTCACACCCATGGCAAATTTTCTAAAGCAATCAATTACCGCTTCCTGCAAATTACAATGCAGTTGAACAAACAGTTAGCTTGCAGTTGCATCATGGTAGAACAGATAACCAATCCACAGAATTATGCACCTCATTTGGAAACATGTCGACATGTTCCCACTCGATGTTAGTAATTAATGCAACATAAGGTGATAGACTTAAAAAGCAGAAATCATATTCATCTGCCTGCAAGAGAACGAGTAGAAAACATTAGATAGACAATTATATTCTCAACCTAACAGCTACAACTCCTTAAGATGAATAAAAGAACAGATGAAAGCACTGTCAACAACACAGGCTTTACATATGAATACCAAAAAACCAAACAAGGAACTAAAGACAGTTAACGATAGATGATTGTGGAAAAGAAAGCTTCATGATTGCAGAAAATACTAACATGCACACTGTATATTTAGTCCAAGCAAAGTTGGATTACCTCTAGCACAAACAGCTTTCCATTTCCATAAATCCCACCCCCTCCTCCTGGAAACTAGAAAAGGATGAAGAGATCAGAAAATCCCCTGTGAAAGTAAAGAAAGCAATATCTGTTTCCAGGTATTTGTTGCAAGCTAACAGATTGCATTCAAAACAAGTGCGCGCGCACACACGCGCATGCGCATTTTAGTAATTCTGACATCTGACTGAGAGAGGTATGCATCTACATAATGAACCTAGCAATCCAACTTGGGCAGCATAAAATAAAAAAGTGACAGTTCAAGCCATATTAGATTCATGATGGACAGATGAACTTCTGTTTTAGCATGATATTTGTTGTTTGGGCATCAGGCCCCATGAATTTCTATGTCACGATTCCTCTCCTGTGCAAAGAGAGCCATTCTTTTGACATACAAAATTATCATTTTCTTTTTCTGATAGAAGTAGTGAATCTTGCCTACAAAGCTTTATTTCAAGGGAAAGGCACTTTTTTATTTAAGTCCTCAGATGCACCATCATTGGAAAAATGCAGAGAGAGAGAGAGAGAGAGAGAGAGAGAGAGAGAGAGAGAAATTGCATGCTTTAAAGCCCAAAAAGGAGAAGAGACATAAAGAGGTGACATATATACATTGCAATGGAGAACAGTCCTGAGAATTGAGTCTATTTGATGATAATCATATCTCCAAAGAGATTATGCATAATGTAGAACTGATGGATCATGCAATGCATCATTTGCAAGAGCCAATGATTAATTTCAATTGTCCTGCAATGGAGAAGTTGAATCGGAAAAACAGATAAACAAGGTAAAAAATTGTCTCCACTACAACACCTTTACATATGTTACAAACTACAAATGCAGTGGTATAGACAAAATAGCTTGACATCCTTGTTTCAGAAAAAGATGCAACATGTGAATCATTCTTCGGCCCAGGTTCCCATACCTGAAAAACATTTGCTCCTACAAGGGCTGATATGTCATTGCCCATGTGCTTTAATGCCATGGAAACCATTGCAGTGGTTGTGCTCTTTCCTGAAATAGAAAATCTTCAGTACCATCCATTCTGCAATGCAAAACTCAAGATAGAATTATCCATATGCAATGCAAAACTCAACAATCCTTCACCTTGCTCAATTCACTTCTTGGGACAAAAATTGTTTTTATGGCCTACCGTCTTACGGAAACCTTGTTTCTATTGATATCAAAAAAATTACTCTACTAGTGCTCCTCTCTTAAAGAGGAGATTAAGTGCATACCATGAGTCCCACTAATAGCAATCAGATCGTAATTGGATGTGAGCCTCGCAAGCCACGGACCTCTCTTATGACTGCATAGACGAATACAGCTCTAATAATATTCATGTCATGGTATACCAAATATCTTATGCATCACTTTCCAATTATACTCAGGGATGAAGAATAACAAGCTTTTTGACACAAACTTGAGTTCAAAACATTCTTTCGGAATTTTCTTGCCGAGGTTTCTCTTGATTCAATTCTTCGTTTATATTGCCTGGAAGTTTTTATCAACCAAGATACAAGAGGAGCCCTTATCCTTCTCTTTATATTCCTTTTAAAACTAGGTTATAGCTCCTCTGCACCTCCTGTTGGTATGTGTCTTTAAGAGTGTTGCATTTTGCATCTCTCCATCAGGTGTTTCGCCCAAAACTATGAAATTTTTTTCTCTCTTAAACCATTTCTCCTCTACTGTAATACAAACACACGCTCCTGTACGTATGCATCCTTCAGTGTTCCCAATAAACTTCATCCATACATAAATAGTGGGTAACCATATCTTAGCATGTTCATTGCATACTTACATGGGAATGTTCAATTCTTGTGCAGTGATGACCTCCTCGTTGGTGTATGGAATAGAAGATGATAAAACAACATGATTGGGTAGTTCCCCATCACCTCGAATCTGAGACGCTCGATGACCAATATATACAGTTGCTCCAGCTCTTTGCAATTCCTCCAATTTCAAGCTCCATGAGATGTCCGAGCCGCTAACTTTCCACCCCTACATAAAAGACATGCGATTGATTCACTCGACAGGATGAATTAGTTGCCGATGAAAGGTCTTCAAATCGAGGTTTGATACGACAAACTGGATGGGATCCTTGAGTTTCTTGTTATGTTTCCTTTGAAATATTTACGGTAGGAAAACATATGCAGGTATTTGATGAGAGGACTGTTGAGCAAGCACATGGATTCTTATGTATACCCATTCAACACAGATGCTTGTCTCCATACCATAGCATCTAGTATCTGTGCTTCGATCATACAACACACCGCCTAGACAATAGCATCAAGACTCAGCTCAGAGACCAAAGGCCGAGTAATCGAGAGCTTGGCATCCAGGCTGTATCTGACCAGATGCTAAACTATTGAGCTACTGGCCATATCTGTAATGGAGTAGAATGCTCCATGGTACGACCAAAAAAATCAGTGTTTCTGCCTTGAAATTGTGGAAGTTTCCAGTTTTTCTCGCTTCATCGAGGCGCTTTTCTTTCTGTACCTGATCTGGTTTCTGGTGCAGGGGATGACCCAAAATCTCAGTCCTTTCTTTTTGGACGAAATTCTTATCCTCTCCGGAATCGATCAATGCCAAAATCTCAGTCCTTTCTTTTTGGACGAAATTCTTATCCTCTCCGGAATCGATCAATGCCAAAATCTCAGTCCTTTCTTTTTGGACGAAATTCTTATCCTCTCCGGAATCGATCAATGCCAAAATCTCAGTCCTTTCTTTTTGGAC
>JBBBWG010027024.1:31839-66504 GCA_037176905.1 Azolla pinnata | reverse complement strand
GCCGGCGCCGGCCGGACCCAGCATCCGCTGCAGCTCCGGCAGCGGGTCGCGGAACCAGTACACGTCGGCGTCGCTCCAGAGCACGGAGCGGCCGCGGCGCAGCACGCGCAGCACCGCGCGCGACTTGAGCTTCGACACGCGCTTGAAGCACTCCGACGCGAACAGGCAGCCGCCGCCCGATCCCGCTTCCGCTTCTTCCGCTTCTTCCGCCGCCGCTTCTTCCGCCTCCAGGTACACCGCCAGGCCCTGCTGCTCCGCCGCCTCGTACAGCGGCTCGTCGAACGCCGCCACCAGCACTGGGCGGCCCAGCAGCCCCTGCGCCCTGCACACGAAGCTGAGCAGCATCTCGCTGTAGCTCCCCGTCCCGCCCGTCATCACCACCACCCTTTCCTCCCCCGCCGCCTCCGCCAGCGCCTCCTCCAGCTTCCTCCTCTTCCTCTTCCTCATCATCCCCCTCCTCCTCCTCTCCGCCTCCTCCTCTTTCTGCTCCTCCGTCTGCTGCTTCCTCCCCCCCCCGGCCCTCTTCTTCTGCGCCGACTTTCCTGCGGACACCATGCACAGCTCCTGCTGCTGCGCCTCCTCTTCTGCGCATCGGATCAGCCTCCATGCCGCCCGCCATGCCGCCCCCGCCGCCTTCGGCTTCTCCGCCTCACCACCACCTCCGCCGGCCCCCCCCTCGTCGCCCGACGACCACCAGCCCGTCTGCGCTTCTTCCCCCCGCATCATCACCCTGAGCTTTGCGTTCATGTACGACTCCTCCTGCAGCTGCACAACGCCCGCCCGATCGTCATCGTCATCACCATGGCCGGCGGAGCTGCTGCTGCTGCCGCTGCCGTTGATGGAGCTGCTGCCGCTGCCGCTGCCGCTGCCGTTGATGGAGCTGCTGCCGCTGCCGCTGCCGTTGATGGAGCTGCTGCTGCTGCCGCCGCCGCTGGGCAACAATGGCGGCGGCGGCGGCGGCGGCGGCGGTAGCAGCAGCAGCCGGGCGTCGCTGGCGTCCACCACCGCCGCTCTGCCCGACGCGATGAGGCGCTCGATGATCCAATCCTCGTACGTGCCCGGGACATGGGCGAAAGGCGGGATGATCGCAGGATTCGCAGTACTGATGCTGGGGCTGAACACTTGCGCCATCTCCTCCCCCTTCTCCCTCGCGTTACTCCACGCCCAGTACTCCACCGCACCGCCATAGCCGCCATCGCCGCCATCGCCACCATCGCCATCGCCGCCATCGCCACCATCGCCATCGCCGCCATCGCCGCCATCGCCATCGCCATCGCCATCATCGTGGCCATTCATCTTCTGCTTCCTGCTGAACATGACCCAGTGCCGCTGCAGCTGCATCGCCTTGTGCACCCCGTCCAAGAAACTTGGTCCGGCAAGCACGCCCGGCTCCATGACGAGCACGGAGACGTGCCTCTCCTTCTGCCATGCCGCTGCTGCTGCTGCGGAAGCGGAAGCTGATGATGGCGACGACGACGTTATGGTGGAGGATGCCCTGGCGAACATGCTGTGCACCAGCGGCGTCCCTCGGAAGTTGTGGTCGATCTCCGTCTCCACAGAAACCCTGCTGTCGTTGCCATGCCCGAAGTACGCGCCATCGCCGCCGCCATGGCCCTTCAAACCTGCCGCCAGCACCACCACCGTCGCGCAGGGGATGAGCTCCAGCCACGACCCGATCATGGCTCCGATCCTGATATCGCCATCGCTGCTGCTGTACTCCAGCTCTTCTCCTCCTCCTGGAGTCGCGGAATCTGTAACCCTCCTCCTCCACGCCGCTGCTGCAGTAGTCGGCGGAGCCGCGATGAAGATGCTGAAGCGAACCTGCGGCTCGGAGCCAGCGTTGCAGAGGAGGGCGGAGCCGCGAGGCAGGGATTCACGGAAGCGGAGGGGATCACTGAAGCTGCTGCGCTGGTAGCTCGCCAGGACGGCGATGCTGGCGACGAAGCTGATGCAGGCGACGATGGAGCAGAGAGCTCCCCGGAGCGAGCTCGGCATGGGCGCTGCCTGCTGGAGAGAGAAGGAGATGGAGGAAGCTCTCGTCCGCTGCAGCGATGGCAGAGTCACGAAGAAGAAGAAGAAGAAGAAGAAGAAGAAGAAGAAGAAGACAAGTCTCAGTGAAACGCAAACGCAAACGCAAACGCAAACGCAAACAAGTAGGGGCCATTTGGGCTTTCAATCATAATTCCATTATAAAAATTAAGGCTGTGGATTAGTGAAACGCATGCGCTAATTAAGGCTGTGGATTAGTGAAACGCATGCGCTAATTAAGGCTGTGGATTAGTGGAACGCATGCACTAATTAAGGCTGTGGATTAGTGGAACGCATGCACTAATTAAGGCTGCGGATTAGTGGAACGCTAATTAAGTCTGTGGATTAGTGGAACGCTAATTAAGGCTGTGGATTAGTGGAACGCATGCGCTAATTAAGTCTGTGGATTAGTGGAACGCATGCACTAATTAAGGCTGTGGATTAGTGGAACGCATGCACTAATTAAGGCTGCGGATTTAGCCACGCGCTCCGATCTCACGGATCGCTAATCGGAGCATTAAAGGAAACACTGCTTAATCCTTCTCCGGATGCTGCAGAAGCTCATGATATGTTGTGATTAATTACACGGATCGTCCGATCGGAAACGGAGCTCGGCTATCGTCCGTCAGCTGCTAAAAAAACGCGTTGTTCCGCGAAACAGATACGATTCGGTCCGATGCGGGCTCGATCCGCCTTGCTCTTTGCTGCCTCCCCAGCTCAGGAAAACGGCACGATCCGTCGAATCTACTCCATAGCAACCCACCGATACACACAGACATCTTGCATGATTAGAAGAAAGCAGACAAAAGGCTCAGCATGTCCTGGGACCCCCCCCTTCCAGCTTTCATGGATGAATAGTCCATCTAGAAGATTTCGATTCGGAATTACTTCCGGCTTCAATCTCTCTTTTAGCCTTGTTTGGAATCCTGCTAGCGGTGCATATAGAACGGTCAACTTTCGAGAGGGTTGATGAGACTTCGAGGGGGTAGGGTCATAGGGTCCAAAAGTCAAGGTAAACTTGGGATTAAGATCAAAATTCTTCACCTGTGGAAATTCTGTTTGGTTAGTCAAAATCCACAACAAGACGTAATTACGTCTAAAAAACGATTGATCAAGTAATGGGTGACAGATATAGCCATTTGGGGGGGGATCGTAAACTTATCTTACAACCTCGTTAGCTATATAAATTCCAGAAAAGGATGTAATTGCATCCTAAAAACATGTGACTTGGTAATGGGCGTTGAAATATAAATCGATCTTACAATCCGATTAATTTACATCAGTATGATGAATACAGTTCCAGTAATCTTAAATCGCTAATTCTTCATATAAAACTGTCAAAATCTTAATTACCTCAAACCACTCCATATTCAGCTCTCCCACATTAATCCTGAAATGCTAATTTTTGTAAACATTGCTTCATATTGTGCTTTTCACCGACTAGCCATCGACTTTACATGTCTTGATAAAAATTTAGATTCGAAGCGTCTCCGAAAGGCCACAATCATCTCCATCATGGACAAGATGGGTAATCTGGTGAATTTAAAACTTGCAAAAGGGGATTTCCATAAGTCAGCGAGCTTGCATCGGGGTATTCTCATCATACTTTTTCCATATGCAATCCAGCTTCTTCAAAGAGAAAGCAACAGAGAAGGTATTTATTACTCACAAAAATTTTACAAAGAATGTAGTGCACGACAAGCATTTGCTCAAAATGCACTGCCCTGAGGCAGACAATTAGGTTGCAACCCTATGGACAACCCTCATACTACAGACTCGGATGTTTTCTTTGTTGTGTTTCCATACCACATATGTCACCTCTTCTTCTACACATCATATGCATTTTACACAATCGACCTCCGAGGCAAAGTAACGATGTTCGCCGAGGCAGGCCCTCTACGAGGTAATATCCTCCGAGGAATCTAGATACAGGCATATCACCGCGCAATCGTCGATTCTAGATGTCGCTTGGTTCGATCTCCATGCACGCACTGCAGTTTCCACCACCAGTTGCCCAGCCATGGCTCTGCTCGGGGCTGATGCCACTATATCCACAACTTGTTGGTTGTTCAAAACATCCCACACCTGGCGTGAAATGCCAGATGCAAATCATCAGGCTTTTGACATGATATATACATTAATAGGTATTGGCGATGGCTTGGCTTTGGCTTAACCGGTTAAGGAGATCTCAAGCTAAACCATTTAAGCCTGAGCTGTTTAAGAAAACTAGACCAGTTAAGACTTAAACCCGGTTTAGGCAAAACCGGTTAAGCCTTAAAAAACGATTTAGACCAAACTTTATATCAAGATTAATAATTTTTTAACATTTGTTTTTACAAAACAAAAAGCACTTGATAGCCTTAATGGCTCAAGCCGGTTAAAACGAGTTGCTAGAAGCTCAAACCGAGCCGCGAGCCAAACAGAAACCAGTTAATGAATCGCAAGCCAAGCTGCTGAGCCAGTTAAACTCGGGTAAACAGCTCGGTTTGGGTTTAATTCGAGCCATTGCCCGATACCTAATAACCAACCAAACCATCTCCATTAGCAACATAGAAGATACTTGTCTTACCCCATCGGTTGCAAGCACGACAAACTTGTCTTGCTTCATCAGGTGCCGATGAGTGACCTGTGGCTCCGCTATCACACCGTAGCTCTTCAAGCAATGGTCACCTAACGACCTCGACATCGCCAGCCCAGGCGTGTTATGATGTGGGCGCCAGACTCTCTTTACGAGAGGTTCGCTCCGCACTGCCAGAACACGCCCTTTCAGTTGCTTGATCCTTTCCGCCTCACCTATCCATCACAAGTACACATTTTAACACTCACATTCTCTGACGAACGCCGATGCAGAAGGTGCATGCAGGCATGTAGGCATACATCTGGAGAAATCGGCATTCCTTTTTCTACGGTGGTAACTCGTTAGATGGTCGTAAAATACGCATCTCATCATGAAAACACACACACACATATACATATGTACATACATGCATACACACCCCTGCACGTGTTTGTGCACACATATACATGCATGCATTTTGTACATACATTACTTGTATATCATGCTCACTTGGTAGATCTGGCTTGAGATCAACTGTAAGCTGTCTGGCTACAATGCTGGCACCGTCATCTCCCAGAGTTGCCAAAACTGCCCTCGAATCTCCAACATTTGCCAGGATGAGATCATTTCCCTAGAATCCACCCAAAAAAAGTGCAGACTGAATTGGCAGATTTTCACAGAACGATACTTTGGTTCAAAAACTGGGGAGAAATCGACAGGTATTTCCATGTATATCCTATCTTACTTGTCTAATCAGGATGACTGCAGTTGTTCCGCTGGAGAAGCAATCGACATCCGCATGCCTCAGCAGCTCCAGATCCATGGCCTTATACGCTTGGATCAGGGAATCTTTCCAGGCTCCGAGGAGTGGTTCTGATGAATCCGGGCGAGAATCTCCACGCGGATCTTGAATATTCCAGGACAATGCCAGCATGTCGGGGAGGATCGAGCCCACATTCTTCGCCACGAGATGGCCATGGGGGCCATGCCCATCAAACACTCCACAGAGCACTGTGCCTGCTACTGACGCAAAATCCTGGAATATGTCAAGCAAGTAGCACACCTATGCAGCATGAGCGGGGGGAAACCAGAAAGGAAAAGAAAAGAAGAAACAATCAAGAGTTCCGTATCTGCTGGATCCGTTTGTTTTCATCTCTGACCTACAAAACCCTAACTGGGTGGGAACTGATGCAATCTTCAAAAGGAAAAGGAACAAACCCCGCCCCAGTTTCATCCCCCCTATAGAAAGAGCACGCTGAATGCAAGCAAACGGTGGAAAGAAAGAATGAAGAGCCTGCTCTGACGAGCACGGCCTTGAATCCGACCTCTAGCGGCAGGGTCGGGATGATGGAGGGAATGAGAGACTCTACGTAAGACGAAGGAAGCAGACGGAAAGGAAAAAAAACCCTAACCTGGATGAAAAGCATGACATCTTGGTTGACAGCCTTGTGGCCCTGTTGGGAGAACAGGGAGACGAGGTGGGTGCTGTCAGGGAGAGCCCCTAATCTTGGCGATGGCCATGGCGATGGCGATGGCGATGGGGAGCCATGAGTGTTCACCGCCGCTCTTGAGTGCCGTTTGACATGGATCAAGCGGACATGCTTCCCGAGCTTCTTGGTGACGACGAGGGTGGGTTCACAGGAGCGGTGCGTCCTCTTGACAGGCCATAGCAGGGACGACCATGAAGCAGAAGAAGAAGAAGCAGAAGCAGAAGCAGAAGAAGATGAAACTGAAGATGAAGAAGATGATGATGGTGGTGGAGAAGAAGATGATGGTGATGATGGGAAAGAAGATGATGGTGATGATAGACAAGAAGATGATGGTGATGGTGGAGAAGAAGATGATGTTGATGGTGGTGATGGAGAAGATGATGATGGTGATGGTGGAGAAGATGGAGATGCTTTGCAGTAGTAGTAGCAATAGCAGATATGTCCCCAAACATGTCCCCAGATCAGCCACCAGGGAATCAGCAGGCAATCACTCATCCTCGATTCGCCTTCTTCGGAAGCCCTGAATCGCTACAAGAACCCCCTCGAACTGGGTTCTACAGAAGAAGAAAACTGCTCGCCGATCACGATCCCGACTGCGTTTCTTTCGCAAAGAAACTGCTTGCTGATGATGATCCCGGCTCGGGCATTCTGCCCTCTCCCACCCTGTCCGAATTCAGGTTAGATACGCTTCAAATCTGCCGGTGGGTCAATCGTCCCGAATGTCAAATGCTCGCATCTGCATGCATCATGCCCGCCCTTCCTCAGCTCGCTAGCCTGGATAAGGATCGAAGTGCCATTTCGCCGATTCTCTGTCGTGCCCTTTTCCTTCTCGGCTTTGAAATATCTATCGGCCTCTTCCAGATAAAATTTTTAAATACGCCAGGGGTCTGTGCCTACAGCTTCGGAATCGGCGCCGTTGTCGTTTGACAAGCAAAGCATACTGCTGAAAATCTCGGAATCGAACCGGCTCGATTATCTATCTGGAGCAATATCGGGCCACCTGTTCGAACCAGTTCAAGGCTTTTTTCCACGTTACACATTAAAAAACAAGAAAACACTGCTTGATTGTAATCAAGGCCGAAAAGACAAGCCCGATTGACAATAGGATTAATCGTTGATTATCGTAAAGAGCCCGGAAGACAGGCCAGAGATGGAATCTCATGAGTGTTTTGTCGCGCATGGCGAGCTGCTTGTGTGAATACCCTATTCGGATACCAAAGGAATTCCGAGCTCACGACCCCATCACCTTTAGCAGCTGCCGTCTCGTTTATCATTCTCTATTTTTGAAGAAGCTTTATGGAACTCGATCAATCAACCTCAAGGCCTGTCTTTCGCGGATCGATCCAACGTTAAACGCACCGCTTCTTCTCTCAACATACATACTCATAACATGTATAGATATACATCTCTTTGTATGTCAAACCTTGCTGCAGCTTTCATACGTTGAACTTGTTGTTGCACCGCATGACAAAGCATTCGACCCACGTTCACTACAAGATGCTAGCAATGATCTCTCATCATGTAGATTTGGTATCCTGATCTCACTGATATAGTCAGTAGCTGTAAATTCGCGCCGATTCGACGTTGAATCTACGGAGAGTCGAAAACGAACCGAAGAAGTGTGTTCAATCAATGGCTTGGTTGTTTTGCCTCTTCAAAGCATGCTTCTTGAACACATGAAAAGCTTGTAGGAAGGAAAGACCAGACAATCACTCTCAAATTTGGGGATATACAGTTCAATCAGTTGAAGAAGAGCTTTTGGGTGTCTTGATCAGCAAGAGAGAAGAAGAAGAAGAAGAAGAAGAAGAAGAAGATGGGGGACAGCATCTGTAGAAAGCCTTCTTGAACACATGAAAAGCTTGTAGGAAGGAAAGACCAGAGAATCACTGTCAAAATTGGGGATATACAGTCAATCAGTTCAAGAAGAGCTTCTGGGCGTCCTGATCAGCAAGAGAGAAGAAGGAGAAGAAGAAGAAGAAGAAGAAGACGGGGGATGCATATTGACAGCATCATCTGCAGAAGGTGAAGGGTTTCTACAGAAAAAATACAAGTGGGCCGTTTTTGCCTCGCCATTTTGGGCTGTATGCTCCATGGAGTTCTGTTTTATTATCTTGCTTGTACACGTGATGAAGATGCTTGTTTTCGTGGGTGGATTCAAGCGTGTGGTCTCGCTCGCTCATCCTTCCCGGGTTGAATTGATTGATCGATCGATTTTGCTCAGAGATTCAACGCCGTAATATGTGGTAAGCAAGACTGCAAACCCTTCTAAAATGGGAATATGGTGCACATCTGGTTGATGGGAAATGCGGGCTGAAAGAAGCTCCCCGAGAAGATCTGATTGGCCACATATCGATTTGCGCTCTCCGTGAAATGGACGCCATCCCAGCTGACATGAGTCGATGGGTCGGGGCATGTCGATCCGGTCACGATCTGTCCTCCTTCGATCTTGCTGTTTGTGCAAGTGACGGTGGAATCGTAGTTGTATTCGCCCACATTCGGCCCACAACACGCAGTCGTCGTGTACTTGAATCCTGCGAACCAGAAAATGCCCAATCAGAGATGTCGGCGAAGAGGGAGGTTCGAAGCTAATCTGTGAAGATTATGGACAAGGGATTGAGCACATCCTGGTGGCTTTTTGTACGGGTCTGTGAAGATTATGGACAAGGGATTGGGCACATCCTGGTGGCTTTTGTATGGGACCTTCTTCGATTAAGAGGGAGGTTCGAAGCTACTCTGAAGGTTTCATGAACAAAGAAGGAATGAGCATAATGTCCTGATGTCTTGAAGCTAATCTGAAGATTATGGACAAAGGAATGAGCACATCCTGATGGCTTTTGTACAGGACCTTCTTCGATTAAGAGGGAGGCTCGAAGCTAATCTAAAGGTTTCATGAACAAAGAAGGAATGAGCATCAGGGTCTTTCTTCGTAGATCTGCTGGATCGATGGGGTTTTAGGCCAGGCTCTCCCGAGAGATGCAGACCTACCATTAACAGCTCCATTGGCCCAGAGCTGGTACTTGATCGAATACACATCGACATAGATCACAGATGCACCGTAGAGCTGGGTTTGGAGGAGGAACGAGCGGTTCCTCAACAGATCGTTGAAGCCGGACACAATAGCATTGAAGGATGTCAAGCAGCCATTGGCATCGACGTCGGCTGGGCCGTGAGCAACGTTGGCCAAGTTTGCTGGATAACACCCGAGCGGGCCCATGTTGGTTATCATGAAGGATCTGGCTCCGGTCGTATACAAGTACTGCAAACATTTGTATGCAGTTCCGATCCATCAGAAACTGGTGCGAATCGAGAAGACTTGTGATGAAGCAACAGGCTCTAGTAGCAGCATAGTCGCGGTGGCAATCATGGTTACTTATGAACCACATGTACCTGGATGGTGTTTGAAATGGTATCAACCACTTGGGGGAATACGGCTGATGCTTGATCCAACGGAGTTCCGAGTGATAGCTGTGCTGTGAAGTCGTTCTGCCCCATGTCGATCGTGTACAACGCCGACGCAAATGTTGACGGCAAGGGTAACACATCTCGAAACCAACCTAAAAAAAGGGAAGCTTGCTAAGTGTCGATCCGATCTATATATGTATATCAGAACCAGTAGTTTGATGAGAGGCAGATGTAGGTTCAGGATCACTAATATGATTGGTTTTAAATGGGCATCTATTTCAGAGTGTAGAGATTCTCGGCAAAATGCTCGAATCGGTGGTGATAGGCTGATTAGTGTAGCTTTTAGATCAGGCTCAAACTGGTTTAAAAAAGCCCCTCTGAAACTCAAACCATTTACGCAATTGGACCAGCTATGGGGGCTTAAGCTTGAGCCAAGCCAAATCAAAAACCACAAAGCCGCCATAACCGCATTGGCAGCAAACTTGGTTGACTGAATCGGATCAGGCTCAAACTGAACAATACCTAGCAGCCTTGCCATTATTGGAGTTAGTATCTAACAATACAAGAGTAGCCTGTATGCTAGTTAGAGTAATAGAAACGGCCCCCCGCGAGACCTAGCGAGATTTGAGCTAGGGTTTGGAAGGTAAGGCCAGAGAGAGGATAAAATGCATGATATGCCAGGGCTTCAAAACCCTAGATAGGAGCAAATACAATCTAGATAGATCTTGCTTTACTTTACCTTTGGAGAAGAGCTCCAGGGATTTGGATTTGAGCTCACTGAACTGATTGAGCTGGATCTGGAGGTAGAAGGGGCTGAGCCATCCGGAGGGGCGGGCTTGGCCTTGGGCGGGCTGCAGAACCGAGGCGCCCGCGCTCGCGAAGTTGGCGCCGCTCGTGAAGTTGGAGCCGATGGCTTGCAAATACGGGTTCAGGTATGGGAACCCCAACCCTTGAGCTGCAACGATTCGGAAGTTGAGAAACCGATGAAAGAGTTTTGTAATTTCTAAACCAGATGAATTTGGGGCGTGCTAGGAACTCGTCGTCGAAGATCAAATCAGGAATTTGCGGCAATGGTCGATTCTTAAGAGAGCTCTCGGGGAAAAGGAGGAGCAGCTCGAAGCTACGGCTAAAAACCGATATGGGGCATGGCGAAAACACCCACGATGGGGTCTTCTACGGTATGAACTTCTTGTGATCTGTGCTATATATGGCCATTGTCTTGAAACTTTGGGGAGAGAATCTAAAAATCCAATGGATGGACCTCAAATCAGGAATTCGCAACGATCTTCGCCCCGTAAGCAGCTCGAAGCGATGCCGAACAAACTGTTTGTGCTTTCTACGGTATGAACTTCCTTGTTGCGATCCGTCGATATTGGTCATCGTCTCGAAAACTTTCGGGAGAGAATCTAAGAATCCAATGGGTGGGAACGTACCGATGAAGTCGATGATGAGGCGGCCGTCGCTGAAGCGCCCCGCAGGTTCGTTGAACGTGGTCTCGCCGTTGGGCCTCGCGAGCGAAGGGAATGCAGCCACCAATCCGCCGGTGTCCGAGTTCGAATCCCCGAAGTTGAAGATGGCGGTGAAAGGGCATGCGTCAGATTCGGTCATCAGCGCGCCCATTACAATGAGCGCAACTGTTGCCAAGCCCACGCGGCTGGAGCTCATGCCGCCAGCTCCCATCGACGGCGGCGATTTCTGCGCCCTTTTGATCTTCGATCGAGGCCACCGGTGGGTGTATGTAGTAGAGAGCGATTGATCGATTGATCGATCCGATCGATCGATCGAATCAAGCTGTGTAATTGAAATGGATGATGCGATGAAGCGCTGGCTAGACCTAGAGGCTGATGATTTGGATATATATATATTACGGCATCAGAGGGTCCAGCCAGGCTGATGATTTGGAGCTCAGAGATGGACAAAGTTTCGCGTTTGGGGGATTACAGATGCGTAAACGCGGAATCCAGAAATGGGCACCACAGGTTTCTCCTTTTCCTCGCCGAAAGGTGTCTTATAAGTGGAAGGCCGGGGGACGGGCCCCATCATGTGTGCGTCGAAAGACATTGGGGAAAATTTTGGGGATTGGGAATTTTCCCCAAATTAGATTGGCGGGGCGGGGGTTTAATCAGAATGCCCAGGTAGAGCATTTGCATCCTTGATTAAGATTTGGGGTTAAGGCTAATCACAAGCCCTCGCCTTAATTAAGAGCGTTGTGTACATGCGGTGAAGCACCGCCCTTTCAAGCTCTCTGAATTTGCTAATCTGCCCTATTACTAATCATGGGTATATGCAGAGATTGAGGTGGCTGCCCACAATGGGCCTACATTTGTATGACCGACAGTTTAGCCAACCAAAATTGGTGCCAGTTGTTGCAACTGTTTTACAGCTCGCTCTCTCTCTCTCTCTCACTCGCTCAGGACTGAAAACTTCGCTCGTCGTTTGTGTGTTTGGTGCATTGTCCATTCTGGGCTTCTGTCGAGACTCGGAACCGTTGCCATCGTGCCAGCTGAGGAGCTCATTCATTCATGCTCTCTGTCTGTGCTGAGCTGCACACACTGCTGCTAGTGGGCTCATGTACTTGACTCGGAAAAGGAACAAAAAAGCAAAAGCGCACGCATTGGAGCATCAGACTTGTCGAAGACATTTCGAGCACGTCGATTACACGTCCACAGAATGGCGCAGATAAGTGGTTCACAAGCCGAAGCTCGAGCTGGATTTCAAGCAACTTCGGATCCTAACATGTGTTGTGGGCAATTGCTACCATATGATTGAGGAGTGCAGCTTGAACTGCACAGTACTGAGTGCAGGAAGATTGGCATTGAACCGGAATGGTTTGATAGCAACACGATAGGCACCGGAACACTCATGATCACATACAAACTGTGATATTTTCTTTGCGCGCTTGCTCTCCTTTCTCTACAAGCTCTCAGGCTCTCTACACATTCGATCAATCGTCACGGGCGTCACCTAGCCAACACAAGACTATCGGAACATGTTGCACGTGGTCTCGAAGACATGGTTGGATTGATAAATTGGATGTGAGAAGTTCGTGTTCGTTATGTGCTTAGATTTTGCATGTACATGAAGAGATATATGTAAACAAGTCACCCATGAGATGCACTTGATAACGATCGAACTCATAACCTCAAATCAACAAGATGTCGTGCTTAACTATCATAATATTAGTGTGTAACACTTTGTTAACCTAAGATATCCTCTCATAGTGATATACCTCTAGAAAGTTCTAGAATATTCTCGGGCCTAGAAGCATTCGAGAATATTCTTATGTACGTACTTCAGCCCACACTATAAATACTTGCAACCTCCTTAATCCTTACCAGTGATAGGGATTTAGGACCAATCGTCAACACAACAATGTAATCTTCTTGCTCCATTCCCTATTTTATTTTCTGTTTGTCTCTATCTTCATGCTTTGGCTTAAAACTACCCAAGATTTAGTTAGATGAGCATGTCCATGAGTTGGCGATTCACATCGATCAAGCAATAACCTCAATTGGCAAGAAGATTGAGTTGTCCTATTCGGACTCAGCACATCGAGATGCATTACCATTGTGTCACAGAGAATCGGCACCAGGTTTTCGATGTCCGACTATTAATCATCCATATAACTAGGTACTAGCTTCAATCTACAAACAAGAAATCTCAGCATGTACACTCCCCTATCTGGGAGCCAAAGCTCGAAACTCATTACAACCGTCCTATCTCTAACTGCGATCTCAAATCCTACAAGACCAAAAAGCTGACAAAGCTTTTGTCACGAGCTTCGCAGTTTTGGCACGGTAATTTCTCGTTGACGAGGGCTACTGATGAGCCATGTAAAGCTCTGAAGCCATCGCCTTATGTCTTTGTGGTGGGCTTCACCCCGTTGGCGAATCAATCTCCAATCTCGCGTTTATCTCCCTGATTGACCTTTTTAATCTAATTGCAATCTCCAATCCTACAAGACCAAAAGCCGACAAAGTTTCGGCGACTATTTCTTGCCGCGGAGGGCTACCGATGAGCCATGTAAAGCTACAGATGCCATCATCTTATGCCTCTGAGATGGGCTTCCCCCCGTTGGCAGGCTTGTACTGTCTGAGCCGAAAGCCCGTCTTCTTTCTGGCGAGCGACGTCGTACACAGATCGAAAACATTACAACTGCAAACAGCAGCTCTTAAACATCATAAAAGAAACAATTAAAAAAGATTATGTTCGGCGCTCGTCGGCCTTATTCTTTTGTAACTGTTCAGACCTGAAAAAACAGAGAAAAACAACCAACGCAGTTTTCTGCTACAAAGTTAAAACTTATGCATCGTTGTTTTTTTTCCGATGTTAATTGTCCCCGCGATAATTAATTAATACCTGCTGCGGCTGCGAGGGAACACGGAATCGAGTCTTAAATCGAAGAAAACTTGAAGGAAAAATTCTCGTTCCCTGTTCCAGGTATTATCTATGGTTTTCAAAGGGTCTCAGCTCTATCTATGAGGGGCATTTGGGGAAATATGGAAACAAAGTAGACAGGGGTATTTTGGACATTTTCAGAAACTACTCCTCCTCTTTCGGCTTCTGTTTCTTCTTCTTCTTCTTCTTCTTCTTCTTCTTCCCCGTCCGTGGACTCCCCCCCTCTCCCCCGCCTGGGAATGGCAGATCGCGATCAAGTAGAATTCGGCGACGACGACGAGGAAGACATCATCGACGACGATGAGGACGAGGATCGCTCCCTGCCTGCCCCGGAACCGCGCGCCATCCATGACGCGGAGGATCCCGACGACGACCAGGACGACATCGACATCGAAGACGAAGGAGAGGAAGGCCTCGAGCTCGACATGGCTGACGACGACGACGAAGACGACCATGAAAACCGAGATAGAGGTGCCGAGTATCAGGGAGAAGGTTATGGCGAGGAAGGCGTGCAGAGGAACAAAAGGAAACAAGGGGAAGCGGGGGGGGAGGAAGAGGGAGGGGGATGCGTAAGCAAGGTGGAGGGAGGTGAAGCTAAGAGAGGGAGCGTTGAAGTGGATGATACGCATCAGAAAGGAGCGGGTGGAAGTGGGGAGGAGGATGTATACCAGGGTGAAGAAGGAAGAGATGCTATACATGCTGGAGGTAAGATGGAAGACAGCAAGAAGGAAGGGGGACGGGGCCAGGAAGAAGACCCCATGGCTCGACCTCCTCATGGCTCTGAAGTCTTCATCGGTGGTATTACCAAAAATGTGGTTGAAGATGATCTGAAAGAGCTTTGTGCAAATTGTGGCCACATTTTCGAGGTTTGTCTGATTTTCCTTCTTCTAGAAAATCACACCTTTAAGCTCTTTGAGCTTTTTTTCCTCATTAGGAGCTAGAGAGCATGCTGTAGATTTCATTCGTCAATCCTGTAAGGGTATATATTCACAAACATATGGATTTTGCATCAAGTGTTCTAGGTTAGACTGTATGTACATATGTACGTGTGTGTATAGATTTGTATGTAATGTATTTGTATATGTGTGTGTGTGTGTGTACACGTACATTTTGAAGACAATGAGTGTCTAGATTTGCTTCTTGTTCATGTAAAAATTTTGAGGTGGATTAAAGGTAAGTCCTTTGTTGATGCTTTTACAATTGTCATAAGGGTGGGAATTATATAGATTTTTGGTTACCAATATCATGTCTGTTTTGCGTAACTTAATTCATGGTTTTTAATCCTCTGCTATGCCCAAGTATGGTCTGAAAACATTTTATTATTTTGTTTGCAGCTGCGCTTGGTGAGGGATAATGAGAAAGGAGAGAACAAAGGGTTTGCTTTCATTACATTTACAAGTAAAGAAGGTGCAGAGAAGGCCATTGAAACGTTGAATGGACGAGAATTAAAAGTAAGTCATTGTGAAATCTATATGTATGTGTATACAACTATTTGTTCATACATGCATACGTGTATGTATATGCACATTTGTCTCCTGCATACTTATATTGCAGTATTTTCTTCTTATTTCATTTCTTTTCCCTGTTGCTTTTTAGATATTTAAGTTTTACAAGAGAGTGTATGTGTATGATGCAAGAGAGTGGAGAGCAGGATGTGCATGCATGCACACGGATACCTGTATATTGTGCCCTTCAACTTAAAACTGTTGATTCTTATTGCTCCCTTCAGACCAAAATGTTTTTTGAATAAAACAGGGCCGGAAACTTCGTTTCTCATCATCGCAAGCTAACAATAAGTTATTCATTGGAAATATTCCTAAGAATTGGAGTAAAGAAGAATTTCAGAGGGTTCTACTAGAGAAGGGTGTCGGAATAACCAACTTGGAGCTTCTCATGGTATGTGATTTTATGATTCTCAGAATGCATGTTTATCTATGCTACACTTATTATTTAGTGGAAGACTGATTATTTAAAGATGAAAACAATACTAGGCTTGGACTAAGTATGAAATTTTGTGTTCCTGGTTAGCCAACAGTGAATATAACGTTAAGCTTCAGCTATTCACTTACAGATATGATATTTTAGAAGATTGACGATAAATCTTGGATTAAATACTTCCCAAAACACATAGTATATACTCGGTGAAAACATTTAATGGTTAGATGGGAAGCAGAACTGAACAACCATGAAACCATGCATATAATATAATGGTTTAAACAGTGGCTTAAAGACTTGAGTTTAAGTTCCAAATCTAGAAAAGTTTTGGTTAGGTTGTGACTAATTTAGTTTGCATTGACTCGCTAATACAATTTGGATTTTTTTTGGTTGAGCAGTTTATGAAGAGGCTCACTTTCCCTATATAATTTTATATAGAAATAGGAAACTCTACCATGTTTTAAAAATTTAGTAATTTTCCTTTTAACTGTTGATGCAAACGTGTTGCCCAACAGTTATGCAGCTGAAATGGTTTGAGATTGAAGCAATCAGTTTCAATGGAGCGTTCATGTTTTGATTGTCATAGTTGGTCTACATGGTTCCAGGGTTTGGTTCAGTTTGATTTAAGCTTCCATTTTCCTAAATCGTTTGGCTGTGAAAGGTGTCAGTTGATGGCAAGTCTATCTGGCATTGGAGCAAGTTTATATAGAAATTTGAAGGGTTTGTAGATCAAACGTACCGATTTGATAGGAGCATTCTCACCTTTTTCATGTACATCACAAGGAATGTCCCGAGAATGGGACTAATAACCAGATATGTCTGTGCACGTTATTGATCCTTCAATTTACATGTACATCCGCAATTTTTAATGGAGCTTATGAAGAGGAGCTCATATTTGTGAGATCTTCTTCATGTATGTGATGATCTTGTTAGGTCAGGGTTTCTTTGATAAGAGAAAGCACCAATGAGTGGGCAAAAGCGGTCAACTTTAATGATCTGCGAAATTTGAGGTGAAAACACATTGTTTTTTCTTTTTGGTAGGATCCTCAAAATAGTGAACGCAACCGAGGATTTGCATTTGTGGAGTACTACAACCATAGCTGTGCTGAGAATGCAAGGCGCAAGCTCACAATGCCTGGGTTCAAATTTGGAACAAATATACCAACTGTGAATTGGGCTGATGCACGAGGCACTGGAGGCACTGGAGAGAGTGCTACTGCAACATCTCAGGTTAAAAAGCAGAATATCCCATAAAAACATTGGAAATCGTGTGGGTTGTATTAACTGGAGATAGTGGGTCACAAATAGTTGTAAATACTTATCATACAATACATTTATAGCAAAAATAAAATACGTAATCTAAGAATAAAATGTTTCAAATTCTTCCTATATTTGTCACTTAGTGAAGGAATCGTACAGAGCACACAATATTGTCACGCAGTGAAGGAATCATGCCAGAAACTTTGGTAGATGAAAAAATCACTTCTTGGAAGAATCATACCAGGTTTTTATTTTTATTTACATACATTTGTTGGAAATGAAGAATACTTATTAGATATGAACCATGCTTAGAATATTTGTTTTAAATTTAAATACTCCTGAGAATTCTATAAAGTATTCCATACATAACGTACGTTCTTTTTACCAATTATTGGTGGATGTATGGCAGGCGAAGGTGATATATGTCCGCAATCTTCCGGAGGGTGCTACCGAAGAGCAAGTATTGAAGCTCTTTGAACCTCATGGAGAAATAAGCAAAGTTGT
Source organism: Azolla pinnata (assembly GCA_037176905.1). Lineage (NCBI taxonomy): Eukaryota > Viridiplantae > Streptophyta > Polypodiopsida > Salviniales > Salviniaceae > Azolla > Azolla pinnata. The sequence goes on along the minus strand of JBBBWG010027024.1, from coordinate 48,930 downwards.
TCTCCCACCATCCCGGCCAGGGCAGCCCAAACGTGATTTTGGTTTCATACACTATGTGGACAGAAGTGGTGCTGTGAAAGCCATTGATAAGGCACATAAGTATGTCCTAGGAGGTAACGGAAATTAAGAAGAAAGAAAACCATTCCCGTTAATTTTTTCAAGTTCTTCCTACTTGATGGAGTTACATTTAGGATTTGTAGTAAAGCTAGGGCGGGAATTGTGAGTGGTAAAAAGACAATGCAAGGGGTAATAATTTCTATCAATTTAGAAAGTTGTGGGGTATTATAAAGAACAATAAAGGGAGTATTTTTTGTCAATTTTAGAAAATGACATGCGTAGTTAAGGATCAAGACAGCAATGGAAGGAGTATTTTTTTTGTCAATTTAAAATAGGGGGAGTTATTACAGGGGTATCTTTGCAAGGAATTCCAATCTTTGCTCTTTTAAATTTCATCAGACCGGGAGCTTGAAGTATGCTTGGCGAGGCCACACGGCGAGAAGAAACCAGCTCCGATGTATACTCCCGTTGGGGCTGGTATTTTGCCACAAATGTACCAGTCGCGAGTCGGTGGCAGTTATGGGCATGCCGATCTTGGCATGATGGATTCTGCAGGTTTTGGCCTAAATCGAGGATATGCACAGGTATGCACTCCTACCTGATATGAGCATTGAGGACACACACTCACACATTTTACATGCATTAATTTCTCTACTAACGTTGCCCTAAATTTCTAATAAAGAAACATTTACTCCTTTTGCTGACAAGCATGCTTGTAGCACAAACAGTGGCGACCCATAATATGCTAAAATTTTTGTACAGGAGCTGAAAGTGCTGATAATGTCTGTACAATCAGTTGAAAGTGTTTATAATGTCTGTATGTCTGTACACCCAAAATGTCTATCAAACGCTTTTATTTAATTAAGCCAAGTTATGTTTTATGAATTTTTTCAGCCGGTTATATATGGTCGGGGGCCTGCTCCTGCTGGAATGGCTATGGTTCCAATGGTGTTACCAGATGGGCGCATGGGATATGTCTTGTAAGTTTAAGAAACAAAAACAAGAATTTACATCAAAATAAAAATTGCTGGATTTTGTTTGACTTTTCTTTGAGTAAGTTAGCTTGTTCTGCATGGAATAATATTTGTGAAAAGGGACAGTGACAAAAGAATGTTTAAAAAGGTTACACAATACAAGTGTCCCGCAAGCTTGTGCTCGGGAGTTGGGACCTAAGACCCCCTAAAAGGTCATAAAAAGCATAAAAAGCAGAAAAGGCATCAGACAAACGGAATGCATTTTTGCTCCGTTAATAAAATTGTTGGGTTTTTTTGGTGTGCTTTTTGTGTAGGCAACAATCGGGGATTCATGGAATGCCAGCTCCATACAGGGATCATCGTACGTCTGGTCGTGGGTCTCCATCTCAGAGACATGGTGGCGGAGCCGCTGGGAGCGGGGGTTCACGCCGTTATCGGCCATATTAGCCTCACCAAATGGGGGGACAATTGTGGAATGCTGCTGTTTCTGCTGCCGTTTGAAGCGGCGTCTCTGTTATACTGCTATTTTCTCCATCAATACAAAGCTTTCCATTTAAATTTTGTTTTTTCTGGTTAAGAGACATTGATGGAGAATTTGTTGATCTACTGCAAATGGGGGGCGGGGGGAGGGGGCTGGGGAGGACCTGGTCTTGTAGCTGTCAGAAAATCGACACTTCGTGCTTTTTTACGGCTGTAGTTGCTATATACAGTATGTGTGTGTTAACCATTTTATGGTGGATGAATCATACATACCAGGGGGTTAGGGGGGGGGGGAAGCTCAGTGAGATGATGTAATGGTATTTCCTTATGAAGAGGACAGCTTTTCTTTTCAAATCGATGCATCGTCTCATGGACATGTATCGAGTTCGAGGCCCTTTTCATTATACAACAGTATGTGCTGATGGTCGGTCTCTTGCTTGTTTGTGACTCCTTTTGTTTATCTTTGATGCCGATTTGAGCAACGCGATGCTTTCTTTTTTCCCTCCCTGTCAGAAATCGCTAGTAAGTCGAGCCGACAGACTAATCGACTGAATTTTGATCGTGTATGTTGGTGCTAATGCTCTAATGACGGAGGATTTTGAAGGATTACTGCAGTAATTTGTTCACTCTTTCAAAGGAATCTCACTGCAGTAATCCCATGAAGTGCCAACAAGGAGCAAGAAGCGCTCATTTCGAACACCATTAGTCCTTTCAAAGAATTGGGCTATGGCAGGTCTAGTTTGTCTCAGTCTGTTCAAGAATTGCTTGTTTTTGTTTTTCAACAGAAAATACGTACTTCCTTTTTGCAGGTGCAGATTCAATCTCCTGCTGCAGTTTTGAAAAAAAAACTGGACACGTGATACAGAGAACAGTTTGCATGCCACACTGATGGGACAAATGTCAGTTACTGGGAGCTTTGACAGATTTGACGGGTAGAATTCTTCAAGAGCGGCGGTGCCCTGTGTTTTGGATCCCAAGAACACAGAAAGGTACCCAAGAATCATCGAGAGAGAGAGAGAGAGAGATAGATCGACTGATGCAGAACAGGAAGGTACCCAAGAATCATCGAGAGAGCACCTGCTTGATTTGATTTGATTTGGTTTGATTTGATCTGATTTGGGTGATCGATTGACGGATTTGACGGATGGATTGACGAGAGAGCACCTGCTCGATTTGATTTGATTTGATTTGATTTGGGTGATCGATTGACGGATCTGACGGATTGATCGATCGATCCGCGAAGAGCCAAATCGTCACAGTGCCAAGCAGCAGCATCATCGACTGAGCTTTGAATCCAAAAGGAAAGGCCAGCAGCAGCAAGAGTGTTTCTGTGCTGGTTGTTTGTTGATGGCGGGCGCTACGAGGGCGGCAACAAGCGAGATGGCACCTCCCGCCACGACCACCGTGCCAGGGAGATCCACCTTGAGCCATGTCCGAGAGCTCCCGTCGCTACAGCTGTTCGGCGTTGCTTTCCCTGGCAGCGGTAGCCCCAGCGAATCCAAAGGCCCTTGTAAGATTGACAAATGCATCATTCCTTCCTTCTGTTCACCTCTCTTTTCTCTCTTTTTTTTTCTAGCTATAATGTTTCTTCCGGCTAGCAAATCATTCCCAGCCCCATCATCTGCCTTTAACTTCTTGCTTGTGTGGTCTGTTGGGTATGCAGAGGAAACCTTGTTTTGCTCATGATTGGGTCTTTTCTAACTCTCTCTTGTTTATTTGGACATGATCAGGCCCCATTTCTCAGAAGGCATTCATAGCGATGGAGGAGAGAGGGCTTCCTTACGTTGCCACATACATTGATGAGACCCATGAGAAACCCAAATGGTAAAAGAGTTCAGAAAGGATTCAGGGACATGCATGAAAGATCAATATGAAAATCGGAACTCTTGTTTGCGTTCAGTACTTTTATGGTTCGTTTCTGTCTTCTACTCTAGGTCTTATGTATTTATTTGTTGTGCTTGGGTCTGATTGTTTTGACACAGGTTCTTGAAGAAGAATCCATCAGGGTTATTGCCAGTTCTGCGAGATGGGGAGACATGGATTCAAGATTCGGATGCAATCATCGATTACCTTTGCACTAAATTTGTGGAAGAATCGAAGCCTTTCCAGACCCCCAAAGACGTCAAAGAGAAAGCAAATCAAATGTAAACGGGTGTATTAGCTCATGCCTTCTTACCTGATGTGACTAGCAACTCGTTTACGGTTTTTCTCCCACAAACAACAAGCATGTTATATAGCGTTCTCTCATGAATCGTTTCTCATCTGGATTTTGTGGAATCAGGATACAGAAACAATTCGGATCATTGAATGATTGGTTGAAGAGCAAAGACAAGGATGATCCGGCAAGGAAAGCTTATGAGCATGCATTGCGAGATGTTAATGAACACCTGAAGCAAAATGTAAGGGTTTTTTTTATGTAATTTAGATCTGTATGTGTTTGTAGCATTCGATGTACATGCATATTTGTTCATAAAATAGTACATGACTTGCTCGGTTATAGCAAAGTCTGCATGAAGCCTTTTTGTTCTGTGTTATGTATGCAATAAGAGTTTGCATCCAGTTCAACTTAGATAGATGTTTGCTCTGTTTCTACTTTCTCACATAAAATGATGTATAGCTTCCATGGCTCATGGTAGGGTCCATACCTGGCGGGTGATAAACCTACCGACGTAGACTTTGATTTTGCTCCCAAATTGCGGCATGCTCGAACCCTCCTGCTCCATTTCATGGATTTTCTTATCCCCACAGAACTGACATCGGTCTTGCATTACATCGATGTAAGTGACCAAAACCTTGATCTCAGAATCAGTTGAACCTTGTAATTACTGAGTGGTTAAGCATGCCAAAGTTTCTGAAGTTTATTTTTGAAGTTTTTTTGTTTAGAACGCAGATGCGATCGTGTTCTGAAGTTTGTCCATTATCATGCATGTCTGAGCTTCTAAAACGGATCTTTTTCGCGTGTCTGTTCAGTTGATGGAGAATCGGCCGAGCTTTAAGAGAACTGATAGCCCAGACAACGACATAATATTTACATGGCAAAAGAAGCTGTCTTTACCAGAGCGAGTCCCTCTTGCACAATCGGCCTGAGGGGTGCTTATATATATGCAAGGTACGGTTGCAGTGTACATAGATATAGATATAGCAGCATATACAGTCATCATAAAGACTCCTTGCATTGGCAAGTCAATAAGGAGTATAGTCATCACAGGACTAGGGTAAGGAGTATATGTGTATTTAACCTTAGCAATTTGATCAGTGCTGGCAGTTTTGGTTCAAAGTAGGTTCTGATCTTCCGAACTGAAATTAGGTATGTTTTAGCAATTTGGAAGGAACCCAAATCAGTGTTAGCAATTTTGGTTCCAAGTAGGTTCTGGTCTTCCAAACTGAAATTAGATATGTTTTAGTTTGGCAATTTTGGGCTTAAAGAAAACGAGGCTTTCTCTACCAGAAGGTTCTCTTCTCTGAATTTCTTGAGAGAAATGTTTGCAAATTTGGTGCTCTCTCCTTGTTCACTCTTGGCGTCCTTCGTTTTTTGTTAGTGTTTTCTGGGTAAAAGCTCGTGATTCTTCGTTTCTTGTGTTTTTTGGGTAAAATCTCGTGATTCGGATACAAAAGCCTCAAGGTAAAATGGAAATGGAATGAAGGTATGTGCTCGGAAAGAGGGGAAATTTATAAGAATTAAGTGAACTTAAGTTGACACAATGAGGGTATTGATTACCATGGTATTATTTCGATTTATGAGTTAATTATTAAGTCATTGATTCCAATCGCAATAGCGTGATTAGCGAATGGAGACAGTGTGCGAATTGTGTACTTGTGGTCGAGTTGGACTCGAAAGTGTTGGTGGCTCTCGCTGATTAGTTTCTCCTAACATTAATAGAGAGTAATCAAAAGTAAAGAGGGAACAAAGAAAATAGGATCATAGTCGGATTATAGTTCGTGACAAGCTTAGGAGTGAATCGAACATGATTTTTGCAATGTTCATGGTTAAATAACTCCCTAGTCTCACATAACCGCTAATTGTTATTAGAATATAGTCAGATAGCCACTGATTGTATGCAAATATAGGCACATAATCACTAATTCTGATCAAGATACAGGACTTATAACCTCATCCACGATTAACTTTCTAGTCACATTAACTATTGATTGTGATTAAAATACATGCTTGTTACCCATGCTTAGAAATGTAAGACTCCAGAATACAGTCCTTTTCTGAAGAGAAGGTTCCCAGGCATAGACACAGATGTTCCACGCACATAGGGACACTGAGACCACACACTTTGCAACGATGTCTTTCGGTAAGATCGTCAAAGTAGGTCCAACTGTAGCTCCAGTGGATTGCAACATTTCAAGCATGCCTTTGAATGCTCACAATGACAAGTAAGCATGATTCACAGCCATTTCGGACCTAACGGGCCGCTTGTGGAAAGCATGATATCTTGAAGGTTTTCGAGACCCCACCACGATTCCTCGAGCGAGGGGTGAATCGAATGAATACTTGAATTACATCGAGCCTCTCTGGATACAACGAATCTGCGATGTCTAAACCACCAGAGTGTTGGGCCTTCTCGGAAAGGCCCGAGATATGGGCCCGAAGTGTTTCGACGACGAAGGAAGAACGAGTTGGAAACGAACCCTGATCTGGAACGGTTTAGTGGTTAAACCAACCCATTGAAACTCTCCCAGCACACGCAATATACGTGAGTAGCGACCACCATCGCCCGCTGTTTAGAGCGACGTAGCTGAGCAGAAGAGGACACCGACCAAAGAGAACACCAAAGGAGAGCAGAGGTGATGAGAACAAGGCAGCCAAAACCCTAATCTGGAGCCCTAATCTGGATGGGCTGGAAACGAGCCCGAATCTGGAATACTGTGTGGTTAAACCCACCCATTTGAAACCTTTTCTCTAGCACACACACACACACACAATATACATGAGTAGCGAACCACCGTGTCAATGGAGAGACACCCTTGCTGAGAAGCAAGGCAGAAGAGATCAGAGCAGATCAGAACAGAGAACAGAAACCACTCTGAAGCTCTGATCAGAACAAAATTTTGAAAATGTGGGAAGTGAGTGAGTGAGAGTTTGAGTGAAGTGAGTGTGAGTGAGAAGAAGAAAACAGAGAAGAGAAGAAAAAAGAAAGAAAGGAAAGGAAAAGGAAACAGAGGAGGCAAAGGAGCCTCTTCCCTGTCCCCTGTTCCTCTGTTTTTCCCCCTCCCCTGCTCCTCTAGATCCTGCAGGCCGAGCTCGCCATGGAGAAGAAGAAGAAACGCCGTGGAATTCCCCTTCCTGATTCCGGCCCCTCCGATGCTGCTGCTCCTGCTCCTGCTCCTCCTCCTTCACAGGTTCATACCGTAAATCCTTTCATGGCTCCTCCCTTTCCTTCCTTCCTCCTTCTACTTCTTCTTTACATGTTTCTTCTGCTCTGGTTTGACGCATCCCCCGGGTAGAGGAAGCTGGCGTTCTCTCTGCTTCCTTCTTTTTCTTTTCTTTCTCTTTCCGTTTCTCTGTTCAGAAATGGTTGTTTTGAATGGAGGCCCTGGATGTCCCACAACATCCATGGAGATTCCATTGTTGGAGCTTGGAAGCTTCTTCACCGGATGCAAGCTTCACTCCTTGAGAAAGGAAGACGCTTCCCACAGGGCGCCGTCAAAAAGACCTTGTATACAGCCTTTATTTTGCACAATGAGGAAACCGTACAGGGGATTGATCCGGCGGATTCATGACATGGAATCGCGGAACAGGGAGATGGAAGTGATCTGCACGTTACAGCATTTTCTTTTGTTTAGCATTAGGGAGATATCTGAGACAGAAGCTCCGGGCGGGGCTAACTAGCAGAGGCTTTTTGGTTTGTTCATGCCGCATATCGAAAGCGCTTGCAAACTGGTGCATACAGGAGATGCCATTGATCCTTACACAGTGCCACTTTTGGGTGCCACTTTTGTCTGTGTGTTGTAGAATGGAGATGGGCATACATGGCAAGCAGAAACCGACGGTAATCCTAGCAGCAAAAAGCTTGCTTCCGGCGATAGCCCAACAACACAGGCTTATTTCCCTCCGTTCCATTGGCCATTTGCGCATCAGCATCCGTTGGGTCAGGCACAACTGCCACATATGCGGATGTTGGGAGATATGTCACAAGCACCACAAGGAGCCCATCAATCTCTCCCCACCGAAGGAGCAGGAGTGAACCCACCCCTTCCTTCTGCTTCCGCCGAGACCCCATGGCAACAAGGTGCCCCCAGGCCCCTGCCTCCTTTCTCCTTCCTACCACCACCCTTTCCGGGTATGTAAATGGTATCCTCTGTGCTGTTTATATCAAGCTGCATTGATTTGCATCGGTTTGTATGATAGAATATCATGTAAATGTGGAATTGATTTCATCCCATCATGTAGGCCTCAGATTTAGGGTCCACTTAAAGTAATTGTAGAACAGACTGCGTGAGACCACATGGTCATGCCCCGATTCTAGGAAAAAGGCGTTTCTGTTTAGGGGTTTAGATTTTGGGTTCGCGTGACGTGTGGAAGAAAAATGATGGGTGCATGAATGGTTGAGGCAACATGGTCATACCCAGATTCTGGGAAAATGGCGTTCAATAACAATGTCTTTTAGAATTCACTTGAACTGTGGAACAAAAGAGGATATGGGCACAAATGAATGAGCTGACATATTAATGTGTGTGGAGAGTCTGGGAAAACAGCATTCTGTTGAAACCATTTTGGATTTTTCTTTTTGGGTTTTGGGGGGCGGGGGGGGGGGACAGGGATTCACAGAAAGGGTAGAAGTTTGGAAATGCGTACAAATGATGAATGGAGCTGGTTAGATTAGATTTCTGTGGAATGTACTGTGCAAAGAAATAACAATGAAATGTTTTATGGGTGGAATGGCTCTGATCGAGTAGTAAGATGAGGATGATTGGCAATGTGATATCATCACAATTATGATAAAAGAATGCAGATCATAGCAACTCTTGAATAGAAATTTTCACAGTGTGAATCATAGGGCAAACGGCATGGATTCTAAGTCCATGAATTTTGAGTTGCGAAATGTATCTGTTTCTGGCGCAAGGACGAGGATTATATCATTCTCTAAATTCAAGTCTTCGGTGTATATGTATGTATGTACATAGGACCATGGGATCTGTGGTGGGCTCATACTCCATATCCACCGCCCTTTCCATATCTGTTTCCTGGCTATGGTAATGGATACCCTTGCCCACCACCCCCACCTGTACCATCTGTGGGAGCGAATCAACGCGGTCTCATTAAACCGCCGTCAGGCTTGTCTCAGAAGCATGTTCAGATTTGGGAAGCTCAGGTGCCCCCTCATTTCCTCTACCAGCTAGTCAGTTTGTTTCCATTATTGTAGTCATTCCAATCGGGGTAATGTCCGTGTATCGTTTATAGCTGCATTCATGGATACATTGGATCAACCCTAAGCTGCCTATTTCCCTTTTGTTTATCCTAGTCTATGGAGAATATGCAGCTTTGGACAACAACGACCCAGCTATGGGCTGCGGTCGCAAGAGCTGATGCCGAGATCTCTCTCCAGAGAGGTAAGATCATCAAGCTCGAGGCCGATGTGCAAGCGATGAAGGCACATCGGACTGAGCCTGCCCATGTGACCCCTCAATCGGTGACGAAGCGAGCTCAGCGCAAGAGAGTTGCTCCTGCTTCCTCCCCCGTTCCAGCTAGCTCGGGTATCTCAGATCGAGCATCTGTGCCTGTCAGGAAAGGGAAGATGAATGCCGAGAACCTTAGCTCGACCAGGAGAAAGGAACTCGAAGTGGAAGAGAAGGAGAAGTACACAAATGCTTGCCAAGCAATTGAGGAAGTATGTCAGCCGAAGGAATGCTCGCTAAATGAAGGCGAGCTGCTCAAAAGTCCACAAAAGCATTTGGGAGGAGATTATCAAGGAGCTGCTTACGGCATCGACCCCATGCCTAAAGATGGCCTAGCCTTTAGCCAGGTAGGTCGCCATCATCATCACCTCAACCATTTTAGACCGAGCACGTTCCATGGCGCTGGGAAGGATGCTTTCGATCAAAGCCTTGCTATGAAAGAGAATGTGGTTAACTTCCTTAAGAGTTCCGGCTGTGTAGATCCTCCCCTCCAAGGCACGATGACCAGAGATTCCTCTTCTTTCATGGGTGCCATGAGCCAAGCGCAAGCAAATCCGTGTGTCAGAAGCATGAATGGCTATGCTGCAAGGAAGGACGGCATAAATGCGAGGTCATCGTTACCAGGCGGGCATTTTAACGGCAGTTGCGACAACATCGAGGAAACTAACACACTTGGCTTGCAAAAGGTGATCCCAGGTTGGAGGTACAGGGGCGAAGATGGATCGGAGCAAGATGACGCCGTTGCGTCAGCCAGAGATGATGATGAACTTGATGATGACGATGACGATGAAGATGAGGATGATGAATCTAACCTAGATGACATGCATAACAGTGGGAAAGTAGGGAATTGTGCTGTTCTCGACCATCATTTGTCCATGAAGTGGCAGTGAGGCCCAGGCTACCCGGGCATCATGTTGTTGTGTATATGCAGACAGCTGATGCCGATGCTATTGTTGTACAATGAAAATCTCTCTAAACTAAAATCGATACCCGTTCAATCGTGCACAGTTTGTTGCCTCAGAGTCGTCGCAATCTGGCCTATCGAGATCTTGACCGGTAAGTTCGCTATCCTGGAACCCTGTGATTCATCGGAGTTTGGAATCATTTCTCCTTGGATGTAATGAAGGAGATCACGAATACAGGAGCATCTTAACACGTCCGAATTGTGTAAACTAGTATCACGCAGGTTGTATAGTACTCATACAAATGTTGGTCGAGTAACGAGTTTGTCATCGAATGGAATTAATTACTGTATCCATATTGTGTTTGTATGTGGTATTATGCAGATAATTGAATGTAAGCATCACTTCTTCTTCTTTTTTTTTTTCACAAAAGTTCTCATTAATGAAACAGTATAGAGTTGCTGTTTGCAATTTCAACACTCCCCCCCCATTCGATTACTCAACAAAAATGTTTTTCTTTTTGCTACTCTTTGGAACATATTTGATATTATATCGTGGAGATGCTTTCAGTTGATTCACATTTTTTTTTTTCTAGTTGAGAAAATACTTAAACTTCTCATGACAAATCTATTTGTCGTTGGCGATTGACCACATCTCGATGTAAAGAAGCCGCACTTTGCCCAAAACTCAAACAGGGGCCATAAACAAGCAGTCAACAAGTGAGGATTGACTGCAGACAAATGTTTCCAGCCAAATCTAATTACAATACAAGCATAACAAGCACTCAAATCAATAGCTTAGCGAAACCTAGGATTGATTCTGGGTTATCGAATCAGTAGTCCAAAGCTGCACAAGAGGCCACAGAAATCGAATCCACACTGACGATGTCCTCGCAGCCTTACGCTAGCAATGCTTCAACACAATGGCAGGGTTAAAGTCAGAAATTCGACGAGAAGAAGAAGAAGAAGAAGAAGAAGAAGAAGAAGAAGAAGAAGAATGGCACTGCAGAATCCAAACATTAGCGATGCTTCAACACAATGGCAGATATTCGACATCGTTGGAGCCGATGAAGCTACAAGTGGGGGGGGCCATGGCAAGCCCGGCTTTCTTCGTGAATCTTCGGAATATGAAGAACGCGTTCGATCACGACAAGCAGATGAGACCTCCGGCCATCGCAGGGCGGGGCCTCAAGCAAGAAAAAGTCAACCAGCTAAACACACGCACGATCGTTACTGAACACATATAACAAAAACAGAATGGATGAGCAAGTGGGGATCATTCATTCAATCTTTTGTTCCTTTCTCACACACTGACACGGAAACTTGACGCAATCGTTGTGCACCGCTCGTTTCGGACGGCTTTCACATTCAGACACCGGAGCACAGTGCCCGGTGTCGTGCGGTTTTGGGGCCTATACAACTCCGAATACGTGTGTGTGTGTGTGTGTGTGTCAGGAGTGTAACCACCGGGGGTTCTGGACTAGGAAGAGATAGATGTAGTTTGACAGGAGATCGAAAGCAATACAAGATTTGATTTCGAGAAGATCGTTGCAATCGTGTTCCCAGATCCAGATCGCAATTAAGATCATGCGCCCAGAAGATCGGGGCGCCGCTTGGCCAACTCGATCTCGACGGCAAAGAGCGCGGCGACGGGGCGGTGGTCCGAGTGCCTCGACTCGGCGCGCGTGTACGACAGCTGCTTCAGCCCTTTCCCGTACCACAAGATGCGATCGCACCTAGAACCCAGGAGAAAAAAAAAACAAACACAAACAGATCGAGAGAATCGGTGCTTCCTGTGTCGAATGGGAAGAACGGTGGGACGTGGTTTTAGGGGGGGGAACGATTCGATCGTTAGCACCATTCGATTGGATGATGGATTGGTTACCGATCGGATCGTCCACATTCGATTAGATGATCGATCGATCGTCCATCGATCATCAATAAATCAGCATTCGAATCGGACTTTTGATGATCGACCGGTGGGAACGGTTGTAGGGGGACCGATTCGATCGTTAGCACCATTCGATTGGATGATGGATTGATTGGTTACCGATCAGATCGTCCACATTCAATTAGATGATTATGGATCCATCGATCATCAACATTCGATCGGACTCGATGACCGATCATCAGCATTCAAATCGAACTTGGTGATCAATCATCAGCATTCGAATCGGACTTGACGATCGATCATCAGCATTTGAATCGGACTTGACGATCGATCATCAGCATTCGAATCGGACTTGACGATCGATCGATCGGAATATATAACATCGATCGATTATATATATATATATATACCATGCCGGAGCTCGCCTTCGGACGTTGCCGCCGCTGCCGCCGCGTGCGCGAGGATGGAGCATGTAGTAGGTGTCGGTGCTGGGCACGTACTTGTACGTGGGCGCGAACCCAATGGGCCCTTCATGCCACCCTTCGAACGCTCCCCCGCTTCTCATCTCATGCTTCAGCTATGCACCCCCCACACGACGCAAACACAAGACAAACGAATGATTCAATCTTATTTCCAGGTCGGGCGAGATCGTTTCGATCGATTCCTGTTGCGTTGTGCATATCGTGCATGTGCTCTCTCGATCGATATGTTTTTCATGCAAACAGATGGAATGGAACGCGGGAACTCGGATGCGGAGTGACGAAGAGGGAGAACGCGTTTACCTCGTCTGTTTCGAGGAGCGCCGCCCAGTCGGCCTTGGCCACGAGCGCTCTCAGATCGTCGACGGGCACCGACAGCCGGTAGTTGAGGTCGCCCAACCATACGATGCGGCTGGCACCGGCAAACGCAAAGAAGAAGAGGAATGATTCAGGCGGGAAGGCGAAAGGCCGGCATGTGAATTCGATCGATCGGCACGATGCATAGGCTCATTCAGCTGATCAGCCGATCGATCGATCGGTACAATGCATATATATATTCATTCAGCTCAGCCCGATCGATCGATCGGTACGATGCATATATATTCCTTTAGCTCAGCTGATCGAACGATCGATCGACCGACACCGTGCAATATGTATTCATTCAGCGCAGCCGATCGATCGATCGTGTACAATGCATATATATGCATTCAGCTCAGCCGATCGATCGATCGGTACAACGCACGTATATTAAATTCAGCTCAGCCGATCGAACGATCGATGCACGTATTCACTGAGCTCAGGCGATCGATCGGTCGATCGATCGACAAAGTGCATAGCATTCATTCAGCGACGGATCGATCGACAAAGCGCATGAGCATTCATTCAGCTCAGCCGATCGATCGATCGACAAAGTGCATAAGCTTCATTCAGCTCAGCCCGATCGATCGATCGATCGATCAACAAAGTGCATAAGCTTCATTCAGCTCAGCCCGATCGATCGATCGATCGATCGATCGTGGGCGCCGAATGATATGAGACTTACTCGTGGGCGAGGATCGTCCGTGGCACGAGGTCGAGGCGGCGGCGGTCATCGTCGACGTCGTGGTAGGATCGGTTCCACACTAGGGCGTCCGGGCGGCGGCGGCGGCGGGGGCGGCGGCGGCGGAAGCGCGTGCGGCGCAGGATGCGGTCCACGTCAGCGTTGCGGCGGCCGCGGTCCGCCAGCTGGCCGCCCGAGTTCAGGTGGCTGCACACGAAGCACAGGCTCGTCTCTCCGCACCTCAGGCTCACCGACACCGCCCCCTGCGCCCCCACCATCGTCACCATCATCATCATCATCATCATCACCATCATCCTCAAGCATCCATCCATCCGTCACATCCATCCCCCCCCCCCCGCGGTCACATACATCCCACACAACACACATGCATGCACACATTCACACGCCGCCACCACCGTCATCATCAGTCCACCACCATCCCCAATCATCACCATCATCCCCATCATCACCATCGCCACCGCCGTCATCATCAGTCCACCACCATCACCATCATGATCATGATCATCACCATCACCACCACCACCACCACCACCATCATGATCATGATCATCACCATCATCACCACCATCATCATCATCAATCATCATCGCCACCACCACCACCACCACCACCACCATCATCATCACCTTCACCGTCATCACCACCACCGCCATCATCAATCATCATCACCACCACCAGCAGCACCAGCACCACCACCATCGTCATCATCAATCATCAATCATCAGCTTCAGCTTTAGCTTTAGCATCAGCATCAGCATCAGCATCAGCTTCAGCATCAGTAGCATCAGCATCAGCTTCATCAGCTTCACCATCATCATCAATCACCATCATTACCAGCAGCACCATCATCAGCATCATCATCAATCACCATCACCAGCGTCAGCATCATTGTCAGCTTCAGCATCAACTGTAGCATCAGCTTCACCATCATCATCACCATCATCATCAATCAGTAGCTTCAGCTTTAGCATCAGCATCAGCATCATTATCAGCTTCAGCATCATCAGCATCAGCATCAGCATCAGCATCAGCATCAGCTTCATCAGCTTCTTCAGCTTCATCAGCATCAGCATCTTTCACCATCACCATCATCGTCATCGTCATCGTCATCAGCTTCACCCCCATCATCATCATCATCATCAACAACAACATCACCACCACCACCATCAGCATCACCACCAGCATCACCATCAGCATCACCATCAGTACCATCATCATCACCACCACCATCATCATCATCAGCATCACCATCATCCGAGCTTCATCTTCTTCATCTTCTTCATCTTCATCCGAATCGATCTTGATCAGATTCTAATTATTCGTCTGAATCGGATTCCTCCGCCGAATCTGTTCCAGATGAATCTAATTACCTTGTTCCCCAGGTAGCCCATGATGCCGCAGCCGACGCTGGCCACTTCCACGCCCCGGATGTGCCGCCGCGCCACATCCTCCCGCGCCCATACGCTCACGTAAACCCCCACCATCTGCTTGCTCACAACCTTGCTGAACCTCCTCCTGATCGCTGTACCACTTGCCCTGCCGCATGATGATCTGATCGGCCGCGCCGCCGGCCCATGATCGCCTGATCTAATCATACAGTCCTCCACCCGGAGATGATGAAGAGGATGATGATGGTGAGCAATATGGCGATGCTGAGTAGATGGAGAGGGCGGAGCCGTCAGGCTCTTCAATCTGCTTGACCATCTCGCAGCAGCTACCACATATTCTGCTGGCTTCGCAATCGATCGGGAAGGATCGCCGTGATGATCCCGGGCTGCTGCAGTACACTCAGCGGAGCTCCTGATCGGGCTTCGGCCATGGCTATGGTGAATCTGATCATGGCGATGGCGATGGCGATGGCGATGGCGATGATGATGATGATGGTCGTCGTCGTCTTCGTCGTCGCCGTCGTCGTCGTCGTCAGGGTTCAATACGGAGCTGATGAGAGATTCCCAGGGGGAAATTGCTGTAGCGACATGATCATGATCGGCGCCGCCATCACCATCACCATCACCATCACCATCACCACCATCATCCTCATCCTCGTCCTCATCATCATCCTCATCCTCATCATCCTCATCCTCATCGTCGTCGTCGTCGTCGTGATTGTAAGGGTAAAGATCAGCGGCGGATCGGGAGCTGCTGCGAACTAGGGTTGATCTGAGGGATGATGAGCTGCTGGATATGGCGGCGCCCAGAACATTGGCGGGCGTCAGAGGGACCACTTCCTGGAAGCCGAGGACATAGAGATCCGCCATTTGGCCGCTCTGCTGATGCATCGTCAAGCCCAGCCATTCCTTCACCATCGCCGCCATGGCGCTGTATCGATGATGCTCGCCTGCATCCTTCTCATCCGCGCCGAGCCGATGATGATGATCCATGGCGCAGTGCTGATCATCAGGAGCTGCTGCAGGAGCAGCAGCTGGATCATCACGCTGGGGCTTCAATCCGCCTACATTCCAAGTGCCCACGAACACTCTGCACAATCCAAGGATCATCCGATGAAATTTTTCGCGGCGATGAGATAGATCCATCATTCGATCCGCGGATCGCCGCCCCGATCGATCGATCGATCGATCAGTCAATCCATCGACCGACGGATCAGTCAATCCATCGATCGATCGATCGATCGATCAGTCAATCCACCAATCGATCGATCAGTCAATCCATCGATCGATCGATCAGTCAATCCATCGATCGATCGGTCGATGCGTGCCTGCAATGCATATAATATACATGTGATGCGCACCTTAAGCTCTGCACATCTGCGGCGTTGCAGCTGAAGCCGTCGCGATATTCGGAGCACCGCGCCGCTGCCGCCGGCGGATGATCTGCCGGAAAATTTTCGCATCAAACAAATCAGGTAACTAATAGAAACACCGGACCCATTTCGATGGATGGGATCGATCAAATGAAATGAATCGAACAAGCGCGGCGCAGCGGCGCCACGATATCCCCAATACATTTAATTTCCAATCGCTAGTCTGGATTCACTTCACTGATCGTTTTTTTCTCAATCCCAAGTGCCTCATGATGCTCTGCAGTCGGCCGTCAAAATCCCTAGAAATTGATCCAAGGACAGGGAGATTCACCTTCGCGATGATGATGGTGGTGGTGATGGTGAAGCATGTTATGTGAATCCATGGCTCCTCCTCCTCCTCCACTTCCTCTTGCTTCTTGCTTCTTGCTTCTTGCTTCTTGCTGCTGCTTCGACCTCAGATCAGATGAGCTTGCCACTAGCTCATGGGCCCGGGATCAAAAGCGCATGATCAGCAGGAGATCAGCCTGTAAGATCTATAGAGATCAATAGGGAAGCATCTAGGGCCCCAAAAATCATACATATACATAGCAGCTAGAGAGGGGGATCTACCGATCGCAACCCATCTATGCCTATATAGTTAGGAGACGGGGGTGCAATGGATGCATGGATGCATCTCATGCGCGCATCACATCATTCCATTTTGTCTTGTCAGGATGGGGTCATACCAAATCATGACTGCCTGCTTAGTTTTGGGCACATGTATTATGCATGCATGCATGCATGTCTGATGTGCGTTATGGCCCCATGCAGCAGTAATACTGTACACTGTCTGTATGCATGTGTTTGTATGCATGTGTGCATG